>JBCNYH010000022.1:12073472-12083970 GCA_039654325.1 Tandanus tandanus | reverse complement strand
TGGGAGAGAAGGAGGGGCGAAGTGGGGGGGTGGGGAAACTTGGTGAGGTTGTTGTTGTGGTTTGGTATTTTTTTTTTTTTTTTTTTTTTTTTTTTTTTTTTTTTTTTTTAAGTTAATCCTGCTGAAGCTGCCAGATTGGAAGCAGACAGGGGAATAAGAGAGCATCAATAAAACCAAGGTAGATGCGCATGCTATTATTCATTCATTCATTCATTTTGTAAGCCACTTAATCCTAATTAGGGTCACCGAGAGGCTGGCGCCCATCTCAGCTGACACTAGGCGAGGGCGGGGTACACCCTGGACAGTTCACCAGGCCATCGCAGGGCCAACACACACACACACACAACCATTCACACTCACATTCACACATTTTTAGACTGTGGGAGGAAACCGGAGTACCCGGAGGAAACCCACACAAGCACGCGGAGAACATGCAAACTCCACACAGAAACGCCCCGAGCCTGGGAATTGAACCCAGGACCTCCTTGCTGTGAGGCAGACGTGCTAACCACTGCGAAAACCATGCTGCCCGTACGTTATTAGTTCGGACTTATTATTTTTTAACCAAAACTACTCTCACTGATATCTTTGTCTATTTTTAAATTGGTTAGCCGTATTTTTTCTACATTACCCACAATGCTGTTCAACTTCTCACTGCTAGAATTTAAGTTCTTAAGCGATCGATGCGACGGAGCTTTAGTCTGTTAGTCTTGTCCAGCTTTCTATCCTCCTCATCTCAGCTCAAACAGATCGGCTTCTGATGTGAACAGTTGGTGGTGGATCTAAAGACCTCTCCTGGAAGATTTTCCGCCAGAAAATCTTTGCATACATCGTTCCAGGATTTCAGACCAGTGTGTACTCTATGAAAGAAGGAAGGAAGGAAGGAAGACGTGTAGGAATCTGGTGCTTGATCTCTCTTTCCATAGTTTTACTCGCCGTGTCCATGGCAACCTGATCGAAATCGAAATTCAATCAAAATTTAATAGTAAGCACTCTCTTTAGGAAGGTAATCCAAAACAAAACCATCGCCGCTACTGCCGAATTGCAAATGAGATCGTCTCTGGGCTCAGCAGGTACTCCGAATTGCTTCTATAAATACACAATTTCATTCTTTCAAAAGAAATGTGCCGCATGATTAATAGTTCTACCTGTCACAGGTGGAACATTTTTAATCTTTAAGAATGCCCCCATATAACCCTTTTATATCTCAAAAATACATAGCCAGAAGGAGAAAAAACATGGAGGGATGCAAGGTAAGAAATAATAATTTCATTTCAGAGGACAAGCACCTTTTATTTATTCACGGGACATAACAGAAATACTTGTCAAGTAGGTTTTCAGACGCCCTCAGGCACATGAGCTGGCACTTATTCAGATCTCCTTTGCTGATATCGTTGTTGATGTTGCGGTTGACATTTATGTAAGGGGAACGAAGATGAGATGCAAAACACAAACAGAGACTTGACAAGCCGAGGTGCCCTCAAGCTATAACTAATCATCTGAGTCGTACATTCACCGTGTCATTGTTTTTATAAAAAAAAACAAAAAAAAACGTCACGCTCCAAGTTCTCAAACTGATCAAAAGTATTGAGCAAGACGTGCATGTAATAATAAATCAACGTTAGCATTGACTGAGGTAACCTTGTTCTGGCTTGTTAGCGATGGGCAAATTGGAAACGCGAAGGGTTGCATCTTTGAAGACTATTGGTACATCCAAATATAGGATCATGCACAGACCTGCATATACATCAACAATGTCACTGTTTGTGTAGAAAATCAGCCGCCTTCTACCTAAAATGTTCTCCAAAAGAGAAAAGGTTTGCCTTTTTGCACCGACGCTATTTGTTTCTGTATTCAGATTGGATGCACAGTAGTAGGTGTGGTCTGGACCTCACTCACTCAGTCATTTCCCGTACCGCCTAATCCTACTACCATCGCAGGGCCAACACCAACAACCTTTCACACTCACACCTAGGGTCAATTTGAAACAGCCACTTAGCCTAATGTGCATGTCTTTGGACTGTGGGAGAAAACCGGAGTACACAGAGAAACGTCCAAGCCTGGGAATCGAACCCAAGACCTTGCTGTGAGGCTGATGTGCTAACTACTATGACACACTGCCACCTGGCCTTAACCCATGATATATTTATTAACAATAAATAACACGAGTAAGGATTGCCAGCAGCAAGACTATCAACTTGGACATCACAAGTTCAAGTCCAGGGTGAAGTACACAGCCATCCATGGCGAGGACCCCAAATAACTGAGTTCTCAGGGAAGTAGGAAGGGATGGCACGTGCTTGCGTGGGTTTCCTCAGTGTACTCCGGTTTCCTCCGACAGTCCAAAGACATGCACATTAGGCTAAATGGCTGCTCCAAATTACCCCTAGGTGTGAGTGTAAATGATTGCGTGTGTGCTGGCATTGCGATGGTCTGGTTCAGGGTGTACGCCTTCACTCAGTGTGGGCTGAGGCTCCATCCTTTCTGTGGTTTGGTGAATGAATGATTGGGTGAGCGAGCGAGTACTTATTTGATTGCTTCTGCCTGCATCATGCTCGCACGTTTTTGTAGATATTTTTTTTTTTACAGATAATTTTCTTTTTCCTTTCAGGAAAGTTTCGAAACTGAGGGCCATTAACAACCGTCCAATGGCCTGTGGACAAACCCCTGTAGTGAACTTCATGAAATCCTTCATTCATCTTTGGTAAGCACTTTATCCTGGTCAGGGCCGGAGTGAATCCAGAGCCTATCCCTGGCTCTCTGAGTGTGAGGCTGGAATAAACTAGTGATGGGATGCCAGTGCATGCACACCCTCATATTCGCACTCGCATTCACAGCTAAGGGCAATTTTGAGCTAATCCTCTGACCTGCATGTTTTTAAAAGGTTTTTAAAAGGTTGGATGAAACCCAGAGGAGAACATGTGAATCTCTATACAGACAGTGATCAGGACTGACCCAGGAACCTCGGAGCTGTGAGGTAGCACCGCCATCCACTTGTTATTCATTATCTTCAATTCTTCCACCGTTGGTGCATGACCTGACTCACGTTCATGTATAATGTTAAAAAAAAAACAACAAAAAAAACAAAACGTTAATACTAGCTTTAATACTAGCGGCGCTTGGCATTAGCATGCACACTGATTGGTCCCAGATCACAGCTGACCTGATTTGTGCTGGACTTGCACTTTCGTGCTGTTCTCCATCCTTTATTTCATACAAAATGAAAAGCTGACACAGATGGTGGTTTATGGGAACGGGCTTCACCGCAGACGTTATTTGAATGCTTATTCAATCTTCGATGTAATAAGTGCTCAGGGAGGAGTGGGAGGGCACAAAAGAGGAGGAGAGCTTTTGTTTTATGGACAGGGGCGTGGCATATCAATCAGGGATGAGTTTTATCAGGATCAGTTATATGAGGAATAAATCAGACATGGCATGCTGTTATATAGGGAAATAAGTAATTACCACCCTGAGGGTGATACATTTGCAATAAGAACACAGTGGATTTTACTCTAATACCACACCAACTTGCCAACAATTACAATTATTTGTCAACGAATATCACTGCTGTTGTTGTTGTTGTTTTTCCTATCTCCATTTGTCGTGGTGTGACCTGTTTAGGGTGTAGTCCGCCTCTCGCTCAAAGTCAGCTGGGATTGTTTCCAGCTTCCCCCAAATCCCTGATGGATAAGTGCTACAGATAATAGATGGATGGATGGCTGGATGGATGGACAGATGGATTTATATATATGAACATTGCATTTAATAACTGTGGAACACAGGTTATTTGCTTTTAACAGATAATTATGCCTTGGTGAACAATTCACCAAGCTTTCAACTTGGTGGCACCAACTTTGGGAAGAAGCGGCATATGGGGCTGATGGTCAAGTGTCCATAAACTTTTGTCCATATAGTGTCCAGATTAGTATGCTTTGAAAAAAAAAAATACTCCTTCGAAACACCTCTTCACGTTTAATTTCCCCATTTCATCAATTACACTGTGTTTATATGGAGAAACATGTAGAGAAACATTACAAGAAATACTGTAAGCTGATTGGTGTAGTTAGTAGTTCGAATCAACAGCTTCTCACCAATCAGAATCAAGAATTTACCAACATTTTAAACTATGGTTTAAAGAATAAATTACCATGTACTGTACACAATGCTCAAACGGACCGTTGTAGAGTTTTCTATTTTCACACGGTGTGTGTGTGTGTGTGTGTGTGTGTGTGTGTGTGTGTGTGCTGCCTCAGTGCCACTGTTTGGCTGACTAAGCTGCCACATTCAGCTTTATTAAATCTTGTACCAGTCCCCTAGAGGCGCTCCCGATTAGATTGAATGTGGTTATAGTGTGTGTGATATCGCAGACCTTTTCCCACTAAAGAGTGTTGGAGGTCACCGTGCCTCCAGTCAGCACCTGTTAACATATACACACGTTTGTGTGTCAGAGTAGGGATGTAATTTGACAACTGCTTTGTGTGCTGTTTATTTCTGACTGCGCATTCCCACCATATTAATGGCGATAACGCCATAGTTACAGCAGAGGAGCGCTTCAGGAAAAAAGCGCAGTGAGACGATAGAGGCTGTCAACATTATATAATCCTTTTCCACCCTTAACACTTCACTCCATTTATCTTCAGTGATGTGCCATAACGTTTCACAGCTGCACAAAGAGCTACATTTTTACAACCTTCTTGTTTGTGGATCCAGATGTGTATACAGTCCGGGCTCTGCTTTCTTTAATTCAATAAGATACATCTTTTCCATGCCTGCAGTCTTTTCTGAACTTCTGAAGGAACAAGAAACCCCCACCCAATCCCGGCTCCCTCACCAAATACCACATCCTCAGGCAACCCACAATTTTCCCATCTTCCTTCTAATATGTCTAGTATGTGTGTATCATTTTACATTTTATATCACTGCACTGTTGAGTGCTCGATTCTGATTGGTCTTCATTTCTTTTCTTTACTGCAACTGCAGCTGTGACACTAGTTTCAGCAACTTGCTTTATAGTGGAGCTCCTGAGTGGACCACCAAAGGCATGGAACATGACTTGGATGGTTTTTCCTGTGTCTGTGCGTAGAAAAATTGAATTGATGCTGATTGGCTCTTATGTTTTGCTGAATTGCATTCGTGTGAGCTACGCGGAAGGTACTGTGACTTGCTGATTTTCATTCCGGAGGAAACTGTGTGGGTGTTTATTTGCCCGCGGTCCACGAGTGTGCGCTATATAGCTATATATTGTTTGTGTTTTTTCTATTACTAGACATTTGAGAGCTTGTGGAAATTGTACTAAAGTAAAGTAATATTACGATAGTCATTACATTTACATAGACAGGAACTCTCCAGTGGATCTAACGTTAGATGATTAGTTCAGCTTCATCTTCAAATTAGGCAAAGCATGCGTGTTTCTGAGTACCCATAACACATGAAAGGTCAGTGAACGCATGTGTGTGCTCCACCAGTCATTTCATTAATAATGAAACTGAAACCCCAAAAAATAGAAGCTCATACACCAAAAAACACAATCTAACTCAGATTTGTCAAGCAAAACAAAATGAAACATTAATGGGAACACGGAACATGACGGATAATTAAAGTAACGTATCATTAAAGTAACAAGACAGGTGATATTAATGAACATGACAATGAAAGGCAGTTAAAAGAAACTCCAGTGTTAACCTTTCCTGCCTTCGCTTCAGAGCGTAGTCAGGTAACGCCAACTTACTTATTTATTTCCTCCATGGCTAAAGTTGATGCTAACCTTTGCACAATCAGAAGCTGTTCAGTCCTTAAACCATTAAGATATAAATACCGTTTCATAATATACCAATATAGAACAAGCATAGCAAGTTTGAAAGCCCCAGCTTCAGCGCGCAGCAAGTAAATATCCCGAAACCTAATATACAGCTTCGCCTCTGTGACCTTGAAAAGCAGATCAAGGTCACTCATACACAAAGTCATCCTAGCACTAATAGTAATGAGCCAGAATACCAAGTTTGTAATCCCCAGCTTCTGCGCACGGCAAGTAAATGTCCGGAAACTAAAGTGTGACGGACAGACGGACGGACGGACAAATGGACAGACGGCACCCATTCCTATAGCTCCCGATCCACTTTGTGGGCGGGAGCTTATAAAAGCTTGCATACATTGTATATGCACAATAAAACATGCTACTGTTATTACAATCCTCTTTATGAAGAAAAAATCAACAAGCAACAACCACACAGGGGGCGACATTGTGCCGTGAAAATTAGCGTAAAGTCACGTGTTTTTGTCAGCAAATGATCTTAATTAATGATCTTGTGTATTTGGAATGAAATACTTAAAACATGTGCATGCCATACAGGGGATTGTTAATAATCAGTATTAACAGACCTAGTTTAGTGCCTTTATGATAAATTTAAAAAAGCAAAGCATCAGTTCTCATTTGTTGAATTTTTTTATATGCATTTTAAACATTTATTTGAATATGTCTCTATAATGCACGACATAGCACTCTGATTATTCCTTCTTCACCTCAGTTTAAATTCCCTGACATGACCGAAAAAATACAGCCTCTCTTTTTCGGAGGATAGTTACAATAGTTCAGACCTGCATGAGGCACCAGCCTGTTTGATTGCAAGTCCTATCATAGCTTATTAACCCTGATCAGAGCCGGGCACGGTATCCTCTCTATGCACCGGCCTCGACAGAAATCACGTTTTTATTCACGTCTGCTCAAATTTACTGCTTCGCTGTAACATGTTATGAAAAGCATATAAAACGATTTGGAAGCCACAGCCTCTACCTAATCCCCATTGCAGTTAGTGTTGATGTGATGAAATTACGGAAATAGACGATAACAATGCGTTAAAGGAGATTTTCGGTCTCCCACCATCTGCCAGGGTAATTATTATTAGGGATAATTATTCCAGCAAAATACATAATACAAATGGTATTCTTTGAATAAAAGTTATTTTTTAAAGGAGGATAGGACATATGGTATGTTGCATAATCAAGAGGTTAATGAGGGTCAAGTCCAAACAGCTCGACTAATAAACACTCTGTGTCTGGAATGTCAAAAATAAGATACAGTGTACAGCTTCCATTTATGCATTATGTATATCTATCGGGCGGCCCGGTGCTGTTGCGGTTAGCATGTCCACCTCACCCATGTCGTGGGTTCGAGTCCCGGGCTTGGCGATGGCGTTTCTGTATGGAGTTTGCATGCTTGTGTGGGTTTCCTCCGGGTACTCCGGTTTCCTCCCACAGTCCAAAGACATGCACATTAGGCTAATTAGCTGTTCCAAATTGTCCCTAGATATGAATGTTAATGAATGTGTGTGTGTTAGCCTTGTGATGGTCTGGCAAGCTGTTTGAGATGGAACCTGCCTTCGGTTCTCAGTTTTGGCTGAGATAGACCCCAGCCTCCCCACGACCCTAATAGGATTAAGCGCTTTGGCAGATAAGTAAGGATGTATATATGTCGATTTTTTTTCTTGCTATTGGAGGCACGGTGGTGTCATGTTTAGGACGTCCACCTCACAGCAAGGAGGCCCGGGGTCGATTCCCAGGCTCAGGCGTTTCTCTGAGGAGTTTGCATGTTCTCCCCGTGTGTGGGTTTCCTCCGGGTACTCCAGTTTCCTCCTACGGTGCATAAATATGCACAGGAAACTGATTGGCGGTTCCAACTTGCCCCGAGGTGTGTGAGAGTGAGTGTGAATGGTTGTGTGTGTGTTGCCCTGCAATGTTCTGGTGAGCTGCTCAGGGTGCCCAGAGTTGGCTGAGATAGGCGCCAGCCTCCCCGCGACCTTAATAGGATTAAGTGGTATGGCGAATGAGTGAGAATGCATACATGTTGATTTTTTTTTTTCTTTAATATCACTGCTGCTTTGCTGTTAGCCCCGAAGGATGTGTGAACGGTCGTCCATAATCCAATACTTTTTAAAAATACTCTCCAGCTCAGTGACAAATGAACTGATTAACAGTTAATCATCACCCTGAAGGGTCATGGTGATCAATCATAGCAATGAAATGGAACTATCTCCAATAAGGCACCATAAGTCAGCGTTGAAAGGTGCTTAAGATGCAAAACCAACCCCTGATTTAAAACATCCGAAGCCGCTCTTACAAAGATTTATAGAATTAGCACCGAAAGTTTTAGTATCATTTCCATCCGCCGGATGGATGGATGGATATAAATTGGCACGAAAGAATAAATTGGCCGGGGGTTTGATAATAAACTGCTGCTTAATAGGATTAGGCAGTCTCTGATTACTGAAATCAACAGAATGTCATGGACCTCACCTCATCCAGCCGGGGGTTAAGACTCCTGAAGGGCCATTCGAGTGTCACATGATGATAATGAAGTGGTAGTGAGAACTTCATTTCGCCACACTAATATTGACATACTGACCTTTTTTATATTTATCGCTGGGTTTTAATGGTGCTTTATTATAAGGGCTAAAGAGCAAAGGCTGTTGAATAGCATATATAAGGAATATATAAAGAATACTAGCCAGATGTCCATCAGTCCACACTGGGTGAAGGTGGGGTATACCCTGAACAGCTCGCCACACACACACACACACACACACAACCACACACACACACACACAACCATTCACACTTACACCTAGGGGCAGTTTGAAACAGCCAATTAGCCTAATGCGCATGTCATTGAACTGTGGGAGGAAACTGGAGTACCAGGAGGAAACCCACTGAAGCATACGGAGAACATGCAGACTCCAAACAGGAACACCCGCGCCAAGCCCGGAACTTGAACCCAGAATGTCTGCATTCACAGCAAGAAGGTCCTAGGTTCAAGTCCCCAAGTCATTTCTGTGTGGAGTTTACATGTTTTCACCATGCGTGAGGGGGTTTCTTCCGGGTACTCCGGTTTCCTCCCACACAGACCAAAGACATGCACATTAGCCTAATGGGCAGTTCCAAATTGACACTAGGTGTGAGTGTGAGTGCGAATGGTTGTGTTTGTTGCCATGTGACGGTGTGGTGAGCTGTTCAGGGTGTACCCTGATTTCGCCCAGTGTCGGCTGAGATAGGCTCCAGCCTCCTCGCGACCCTAGTAGGATTTAGGGGTTTCGCAAATAAATGAGAGAGTGAGAGAGCTAAGGATTAGGGTTATTATTACTATTATTATTATTATTATTATTATCTGGTAAAGTAAAATTAATAGTTTAATACACACTGTTACATTCCCTAACATACAAAAATACATTCATCGTTTGTTTGTTTTTTACTTTCAGATCAGATAATCAGCGCTCATTTCACAAAAGTGATTCACCTCACGCAGCTGCATCAAGTCGTATCTCTCCTTATGAATATTTATAAGCTAATGCAAAGTGGAGGACTTTCGCCTTGCCCTAAGGCGAGACAATTTGGACTTCATCAATGTGTGCTTGCAAGGGCTTCTAGTTTTTTTTGTTTTTTGTTTTTTTTTTAAAAAAGGCACTTCAAAGCAAGTTGATCAAGGATTCCTTTTGTCTGGAGTTTCTGTCAGCGCTTGTTTGCCCCTGCCCATCTCCACACCCACTCCATTCTCATTTCTGTGCTTTTATTGACGTTTGTGAATAAATGATAGCAGTCCAGGCTGTGGGTTTGATGACTATCTGAGAGGAGGAACCTACAAGAACAAGACCTTCAGCTGTGTACCCAGAAGGCAGAAATGCAGCACATTACACACACTTTTGTGAACTATAGCAAGTGAAAATCATTCAACTGATCCAATTTTGCTGGTAGTGAAATTCTAAAGCGTCTCCCGTGGCCCTGCGATGGTCTGGTGAGCTGTTCAGGGTGTTCAGGGTTCTCCCCGTGACCCTAATAAGATTGAACAGCAACATTGGCAAAAATGAATGAAGAGCATCATAGCCCACCATGTTACTAGTTAATTAGGATCACTGTACATTTACCTCTTTTGTCTTTCACGCTTTTGAAATAATCAATTCTCGTTTTTTATGTAGCCACCTTTCTCTCAGGTAAAGGAAGTCCACAGGGCTTTTTGCACCTGAGCCTACTGGCTCATCAGGCTGGAGCTTATCTCTGGTTTTCATAGCTTGAAGCAACTAGGAGCTTCATAGCTTCAACTCCTCCTTGATGGGGCACTAGTGCATCGGACGTTACCTCCCTAGTATTTTTTACTGGTACCTGCTTGGAGGACAGAGGCACACTTGTGGTTAAGACTTTAGCGGTGGGGGTCTAACGGGGATTCGAACCCATGACCTCTTGATCATGAGCCCAGCACCCTAACCGCTACACCACTGGCCCCGCTACTTTTCCCTTTAATCTAACTTCTCTACAGTCATTTAACCCCTGCTTATTCCCACTCCATTATAGGCAGTGACTGACTGAGTTATTGGAGCTTTTCATAAGAATAAGCAAAAATTCCTATTTAAAAAATAAAGAATAACACATTAGCACACTCGAGCTGTCCAGGGTGTACTCTGCCCTCGCCCAGAGTCGGCTGAGATGGGCGCCAGCCTCCCCGCGACCCTAATTA
>JBCNYH010000022.1:12052932-12067424 GCA_039654325.1 Tandanus tandanus | reverse complement strand
CCGCATAATCCTACTACTGTCGTGGGACGACTGGAGCCTATCTCAGCTGACACTGGCCGAAGGCGGGATACAACCTCAGTGTACACCCACACATCCATTCACACTCACACCCAGGGGAAACCTGGAGCAGCTAGTTATGTTTCACACACACACACACACACACACACACACACACACACACAAATAAATAAATAAATAAATAAATTAAATTAAATGTAAAAAACCTGCACACAACACCTATCCACTGAGTTGTTGCCTGATGGTATACTTAGTCTTTGTCCTGACAAACCAGTATAAGAATATATTCACTGATGGTGACTTTAAAGCACTTCTATAAGTCCCTCTGGATGAGAGCGTCTGCTAAATGCTGTAAATGTAAATGTAATAATAACTGACTGTTTGTGAAAGGGGTTGAAATAGTGAGAGGTCTGTATTTCAGAGTTAGAATAATAAAAATAAAACCTATACCTTTTAAAAATATATATATATTTATATATTTATATTTATATATTTACTAGCAGAAAAGGAACCCCATGTCTTGAATTATAAACCAAGTAAATTCCCGTTGAAAATGTTCCTGAAATGTTTTTGAACTCTGGTGTATTGTACAGTATGAGTCCCTCAAAAGCATTTCAGTCTAGCTAGTGTTTAAATTCACAGGAATAGATGCAGGATTAAACCGGCCGATATAATGAACTACAGCCGCTATCAGTCCCCGCACTTCATAGTTTTATATTAAAAGAAATATCATGAGAGTAGATTTCTGATTTCCCAGATGAAAATCTATAGGAGAAAATGCAATGCTAGCATGCAGGCAAATCACATTTGTTATGGTCTGCATCGCCAGGACATGCAGCTACATTTCTGAGTAGGTCCACTTCGGGCTATGGCTTAGACAACGGCACAGGGTACATGCCTACTCCGTAACTAATCAGAAGCATAACCCATCCTTGAGAACACATTTTCCCCTCATCTTCTCCTGCATCTGCATGATTTTATGAACTGTGCCGCTGCAATGTGCTTTGCTGATTAGATAACTGCATGCACTGTCTATATTAATACACATACTACAGTAACTGCCATTGTAGATTTAGTGAAATACTAGTCAAAGCATGCAGTCTGTCATCACAGGCCTAAATCTCAGGCTCTTAGATATGTATGTGTATAATGTCTCGCTGTCTACACAAGACACTGTGTGCTAAAGCTTTAATATAATACCATATGACGCTAGCTGTCTTTCAGCAATGGATTAGCAGAGCTATAATCTGGGGGATTGGTATAGACTGAGATTATTGGAACACGATAGATCAGTCTTAGTGGCTATGGAAATGTCTACTTCACTTTTTTTTAAGTGTAATTTGGTGTCATGGTGTAACTTTAAGGTGATGGATGTACTGGTATTGTAGGTTTATGTGCTGTGTGTGTGTATGTATGGCTTCAATAGGTTGTTTTGGGGTGTAAGAGAAATATATTATTAAGAATGTCCTCATTTTTAGACTTGATGTAGGTATTTATGATTTAATAACAGCAACAATAAAAAAATAAGACAATAATAAATAAAAGAAAATAAACTCTGGAGTGCGAGGCTACTAAAAACTGTTTGTAAAAAGGTGGCATTATTTAACAACAGGAAAAAGAGAACTGAAGTTTTCTGTGTGGGGGAATTTATTTAAACATTTATGAAAGAAGACTTCAGTCAGTATCAGCACTTTGAGATAAAGCTGTGCTCAGTTTTTTTTCGCCGCAGGGAAGGTCTTCAGGACAGACGAGTTTACACTTTGCAGTTTCGCGGTTATGTAAGAAAATGCCTTCTTTTCTGATTAGGTACTCAAGAGGCAGTAGAAAAATAGAGAACAGTAAAGGGATAGTTGTTTATAGCTGCTATGAAGTAAGAAAACTTGCTTCATGGATATTCAATGACGTTTAAATAGGGCATGGCATTTTTTTCATGAACACAAAAGAATGTAATTTTTGGCAAATTGTTGGTGTATGTCAGAAATAAATGTGACCCGCCCCAGCATAAGGAGTAAAAATAAAATTTGCCATACTGAGATATTCATATATTTGGAAAAAGAATCTAATATGCTTCAAAATGAGGAATAATACATGATTATAGCAGGGAAATTGACTGAGTTACATCACTTTGCATGTCGCTAATCAGGAAATGCTAGAAATTACAGCAATTACCATGCCCTAAATGAATCCGGCTCTCGACCAATCAGAGCGATCATACTAGCGTCTTCCTAGCAACAAAGGAGTTCTATCCACGCCGAGTCATGTCTGTTTTGAGGCTTCTCAAAAGGTTTACCGTTATATGATTGGTGGAATCCTTCTGGGATTCTGTAAGTAGGTACAGAAATCTGGTATCAAATATGGATAATAAGGAAATACCCTGAGCAATCACAAAAGCGGGTTCGAAAATTGGCAAAATAAGTGGATTTTTCCACTGTTTTACAACAACTTGGACATTGAACCCTTTCTTAAACAAGTATTTTAGCATGGATAGATTGTGTTTACGGATATTTGAACTTGGTCATGTTGAAGATTATGCTTTGAAGGATGTATTTTTGGCGATGTCGCATTTTCGTCCAGGTACGCCATTTTCAACTTGCTTTGGCAATTACTCAAAACACTACCCTGCGACTTAGTTCCGGACACCGCCATTCAGCTAGTCAGGCTAACCGTGTTTCGTGCCACACACACTCTCTTTCGCCTTACATTGTTCGCTATTTATTGCACTACCTCAACCCTGTTATTATTTCATTACGCTGCTATGTTTATATTTATGTCTATGTCTACATTATATTTGCACTACCTTAACCACTGCTACTCTGTACAACATTTCATTTTTTAAATTCCATCTCATCCTTTTCTTTCTTTCGGTGCTAAGTGTCCTATTCTTGTGTTGGCTTTTTCTTCTTGTACTGTTTTTGCACTGTATTGTCTTTGCACTGTGTGCACACTGCACTTTATGTGGCTAGGACAAAAACCTTTTTTTCGAATTTGATCTTTGTTGTATGTTTATGTAGCACCTGGTCCTGGTTTCACTATGTACTGCGTCATCTATATGTGGTTGAAATGACAATAAAGCTTCTTGATCTTGATCTTGATCTCAATTCATGTCAAATAATTTCAGGGTATCTTAAATCCTCAATCTTAAATATAAATTCTTAACCAAATTTATTATTAATATGTAAAGCTGCTTTGCAGCAATGTCATTTGTAAAAAGCGCTATACAAATACAAATTAATTAAGATATATTAATGAGATGTTCTTTGCCAGGCCAAAAGGAGAGCAGATTCCTTGCTAATCCTTTCGCTAGGCCTTTTTTGTTGTTGTTGTTGTTGTTGTTGTTGTTGTTGTTGTTGTTGTTATAATTGGCATTCTGGCTCACTGACTGATCATGACCGGTACGCTGGTGAGCAATAATTCACAGGGAATCATTTAGCCGTGTTTGTTTAAACTGTGGGGAAGCTCAGCCCGTCCCACTGTGCTGAATTAACAAGTCATTGTTTAGGGGCTTAGCCTAAAACTGTGGATCACTGCTGAATCATGGCACCAATTCACTCCAGGGCCAATCAATACAAAATAGTTTCTGTTAGTACCCTTTAAGCAAGCAAATATTGTTCGCTTGTCCATGAAAAGACACACAGACACATGAACATGCACACACACAGCCGTCTGAGTGTGGTGAAACAAGTTGGCGAGAAGGAGACGGCGAGAAATGGAGGTGAAAGTGACGCTCAGATGGAGCGATTAGGATGGCGGAGAATGAGCGGCTTGGCACACCAGCTGCCAGGTCTGTGCCTGCCGCATGGCGCTGGCTTAGAACGGGCAGCCGCACACCTGTACAGTCTCACACGCCGAGAAGCTTTTATTAACACTGTACTGAGTGTGTGCATGTGTGGATAAGAAGGAGTGTGAAATACAAAGACAAAGAAACACCGAGAAGGAAACAGTTGGATTCGGTGGAGGTGGCTGTCACTGACTTCTTTGGGTTTTTATTATTATTATTATTATTATTATTATTATTTTATTTTAACACATATTTGATTTAAATTTCAACATGGAAAGGAAAATGCACAAAACACTTCTGGTGTAAGATGGTAGTCATGAGAACACTGTTGCTAAGCGACTGGGAAATATAAACCCAAGCTTAAGCTAGCTAATGACACAATATAAGGTAATAATTTAGCTAGTTAGCATGTGGCTATTGTGGTTCTGTAAAGTCCTACTTGGTTGAAAATATGACAGAAAATGTGACAGAAATGTGAACATTTTACTTAGATGTTGAATAAGAAGAAATGAATAAGGAAATAATAAATGTAGTCAAACTGAGGCATTGACAGCAGTGAGGTGAACAGTCAAGGAATCAGTCGTAGTAAGAAATATTAGCATTACTCTTATTATAAATATAAATGAAAACTTTAGTGAAACACAAATGTGGGCACAAAAGCTTTAAACACAGAGCTCTCGCCTAATAATAGTAATTTGGCTGTTAGCATGTAGCCATTAATCTTTATATACAGACAATGGGAAATGTTATTGGCGGTAGAAATGAGAAATAACTAGCTAGAAATTGCTCGGCTTTGCTTTGATATGAACGCAAATGTGTAAATTGTAATTACACCTAGCATCAAGCACAACTGTTATCATTTAAAATAGAGAGAAATTAAGAATCGTGTAATAACTTGTGAATGTTTATGAACTTCAATCGAGTCTTGAAATGCTGAAACTCTGGAAACTAGCTAAGCGCTTGTGCTTCTATCTGGCTAGTGACCATATAGCATGTAGCCATTATTGAGAGTAGAAACAAAACGCAACAGTTAGGAACATCAACATTTTAGTCAGAAACTTTGGGTAACCAAATCTCTGCCAAAGTTTAAGATAAAGAGGCTTAAGCTAGTGAAAGGCTGCTTATACACTATGCATTCGGCTAGTTAGCATGTAGCCATTAAGCCTGCTACCTTTAGCTACAGTGTAAAGTTTTAACATTTTCCTCCGATTCACTTAACAAATTGTAAAAAAAAAGATAGAAAGAAAGAAAGAAACAAACAAAGACAACAAAAATGCTACAAATCAACCTGTCATGGATTCATTCATCTCTCTCACTCATTTGCCGAACCACTTAATCCTATCAGGGTCGCGCGAGCCAACACTTGGCGAAGACCATCACAGGTCCAACACACACAACCATTCACACTCACACCCAGGGGCAATTTGGGACAGCCGGTAATCCCAATGTGCATGTTTTTTGGACTGTAGGAGCAAACCCACGCAAGCAAGACTCGATCCCAGGACTCTCTTGCTGCGAGACGGACGTGCTAACCAAGATGCCACCCTGCCACCGGCTTCAGCCATATTAAAATTTCCAATCTGAAAACTTCTTGTGAACATTGTGAAGATGAATTGCCCCATTCGAATGTGGTATTAGCACACACATGTTCCCCAGTCAAGGTATCATAACGATAGTACATTTTTAAAACAATATCGTACTCCAGCATGATACAACCATAGCACTATAAAATCCACTGGTTTTAAAAAGAGGAATAATACTGCAGGCCCTAACAACGGCACAGCACATGGGGAAAGGGAGATGAGATTTAAATTAGTCAGTAAGCAATATTAAAACAGGAAATGGAAACCCCACAGGCATAATCACACAGTCACTTAAGAGCTCATTTTCGAGTTTAGATACGGAGACGTATTGTGTATTTTACCTCATTGTGAGACTTGTAGACATGTAGAAATCTAAATTTAATTGGAAGGGCCTGTATACACGCGTCTATAACTGTACAGTTTGCATAATTAGACACAATGTGCCTCTAAAACAAGTGTACGGAAGGGAAATACGGCGCAAAGTGATTTAAGGCAAAATAATACCTCTAAACTTTAACTGTTCTGTATTAGCATGTCGCTAAAACACAACAGGAATAACTTGGACAAAAAGGGATAGAAATATCTTGTTCAAATACCAGGAAATCCTATTAGGGGTGCAGGGAGGCTGAAGGCAGTGTGCACCCTGAACAGCTCGCCAGACCATCACAGGGACAACACACACACACACACACACACACACACACACACACACACACACACAACTATTCTCACTCACATTCACACCCAGTGGCAATTTGAAACAGCCAATCAGCCTAATGTGCATGTCTTTGGACTGTGGGAGAAAACCGGATTACCTGGAGGAAACCCACGCAAGCACAGGGAGAACACGCAAACTCCGCACAGAAACGCCCTCATCGAGCCCAGGACTCGAACCCAGGACATTCTTACTGCAAGGCAGACGTGCTAATTAATACACCACCGTGCTACCCATACCAGGAAATGTGTAATAATTCTCTATTCTGATTGGTCCAAAGGTGTTTTCTGCCGGTTTCCTATAGAAAAAACAGTAGGTATAGGGAAAGTCTTCATAACAAAAAACTTTTTTATTCAGTAAGGAAGCGACTGTTTATTGCTGAACAATTGTTTATATTTTCATTACAGTTCCTCATTAAATATAACTATAAATGGATACAAAGTATAAAATTTACCTGTGTGCCAAATTATTGTGGTATAACAGGACTAAAACACTTTGGGATATGCAGTTATAGGAAAATAATCACATTTCAGTTTGGATGCTTCATTATATCACCCTGTTGTTGATTATTTGCCTCAAACTGCACTTCTTAGCTCATATTTTACTCATTATTTGTCAGTATTGCTTTACTTAAACAATACTTCTTAAAACTTCTTTTTTAAAACATTTTTTTAAACGTATTTTAAGGGTGGCACAGTAGCATAGTGGCTAGCACGTCCGCCTCACAGCAGGAATGTCCTGGGTTTGAGTCCCGGCCTTGGGCATTCCTGTGTTATCCCTGTCTTTGCGTGGGTTTCCTCCGGGTACTCTGGTTTCCTCCCACAGTTCAAAGACATGCACATAAGGCTAACTGGCTGTTCCAAATTGACCGTGGGTGTGTCTTTGACCTGCGATGGTCTGACAAGCTGTTCAGGGTGTATCCCACCTACGCACAGTACGCACCTACGCACAGTGTTGGCTGAGATAGGCTCCATCCTCTCCGTGACCTCTATATTACACAAATATATGACATATATATATATATATATATATATATATATATATGACAGTTGATAACAACATATGACCATGGTCTCATATTTTCACGAGCTAGCGAATAGGACCAGCCACTCAGGGTGATGCTGACAACACTGCACCGCAAGAGATTTTGACAGGTTCAACCGAGGACCATAAACTCTGAACACACTCTGTCTTGTTCACACACACACACACACACACACACACACACACACTGAGACAGTATTCCAGCCCTGCAGGGATTTGTTAAACATTTAGAGGAGACCTAGGCATCAATTATGCATCAAAGTAATTGTTCATCTCCGGAAACCTTCGCATACCAGGCGAGGAGGAGTCGGTGCCAGCATCTCGGCTCTGCTGGCCTTCACACTGCGAGCAGGAGGGGCAGAGGAGGAATGTAACACCGCCTCTCTCGCACTTAATGCTGACATGCGAGGATTTGCACCACGGGCAATAACTGACTAGCCTGCCGAGAGTTTACTGGCGAGGTGAGAAGGGGCTCGGGTTGAACCGGCGCCATCCGCCATCCAAGCTTCCTTTTTAATTACTGACGCGGCTGTGAGAAAATTCTCAAGTTCACGCCACGTTTCCTCTTTAGCAGAATATATTTGTTATTTGACAGTGTAGGAACATGATGTGTTAAAGATGCATGAAAAGATATCTTATGAGGAAAAAGGTGCTGTCCAACTTTTGAAGGAGACAAAGTTTTTCCTTTGGTATCTTTTAACTGACTTGGATGAGAATAATTCTTTAGATCACTCCTGTGGCATGAGTGGTCTGACATTTCTTCAGTTCCCCACTTAGAAGTTTAGTTACCATCTGCAGTTCCTTTCATTAAGGGGCAGTAAACCTTTTATACATTGAGTCATTTTATCACAAATTAGAGAAAAATAAAGATTTAAAGGACACAACAGAAACATTATAAGAATGTAATTCACCAGCATAAGAATTATTAAAACTGTTTCTACAGTAGATATTTTTATTCTAGGCATTTCTCGTTCCATGGACAAAATTCTTTTAATATTTCTTACTGCGCTGTGTCAGCAGTAATGATGGCGCTGCGTCTGCCCGTTGTCGTGAAGAGAGAGCTGTGCCTAAAGGCAAAGCTTTTGAGTTATAGGTCCGTCTTCGTTCCAACCCTCACCTATGGTCATGAGATTTGGGCAGTGACCCAAAAATCGAGATTGCGGATACAAGCGGCCCGAAATGAGTTTCCTTCAGAGGGCGTCTGAACTCAGCCTTAGAGGTAGGGTGAGAAGCTCAGACGTCTGGGGGGAGCTCGGGATAGAGCGGCTGCTTCTCCGCCTTGAAGGAGTCAGTTGAGGTAGTTCGGGCATCTGATTAGAATGCTTCCTGGTCACCTCCCTGCAGAGGTGTTCTGGGCACGTCCAGCGGGGAGGAGGTTTTGGGGCAGAGCCCGGATGAGTAGAAGAAAATGGATGGATGGATGGATGGATGGATATTTCTTTGAAAAAGCAAAATTATTTGCCAGTAGAACAAGAAAAGAAAAAGCTTGAAAATAGTAAAAATGTCTAGAAAGAGTTTTAATTATTCTTTTAATTTGAAAAAAAAAATAGAAAAAAATTGACCATGTTCAAGATATTCTCACTTACTAAGATGTCAGATTTTGCTGTGAACTGTTGGGATTTTGGTGAGGGTATGTAGCTAATGCTAGCTTCGCTACTCTGTCAACACAGATAGTAACCAACCACATTCATTATTATTTAAAAAACAACCAACCACATTCGTTATTATTTTATCAAATATGTTTTCAGCTTGTTAGCTTAATTAGGTGTTTGTGAGATTCCACGCAATGCTAGTTTTAAACAACTTCCTCTCATGCTAAGCTACAATAATTTCCAGCAAAAAAACAAAGAGAGAAAAACATTTAACTAACAACTATTTTTAATTTGTCTTATCACATACTGTACAACGCCTTATTATATATGTCTAAAGAATTATGATGAAAAAGAACCCGTTGTTTAAGTAACAGAGACTCTTGAAGCTTTGTTGCGTGTATGTAGCTACTTGCTTTGCTATTCCGTGAACAAAGAAAAAAAGCTAAGCGCATGACAGGTACAACTTTTATACTTTTATGCTGTGATATTTAATGAGTTTTAAGCCAGTTAGTGTAATAAGGCGTCTGTAGGATTCTAGTGCTAGTTGTAAACAAATTCTTTTTATGCTAACTGCTAATTGCTCTGACGTGAAGGCATGTGCTAATTGGTTATTCTTGATGGCGCCAGGGACGATGTGGCTTTTTCGAATGCCAGTTTGTGGTTGGGATGTTTCCTGTCTTTTAGTTGGTGAGTGCTTTGGTTTGACGAGGATCCTTAATATGATTAAAATCTCTCCAGGGTAGAACTATGGCTGTGGCTTTCCAACAACCTGAGGGGAGAAACGAGAACTGTTTCCTCTTCTGGTTGCCGAGTAAATGAGAGATTTGGTTTTCAGTAAGTTCTTAAAGTCGTGGATGATTTTAATTCCTTAAGGTTAATCTCTGGACGTGGTATTTCCTATCACTTGTGGGGAGAAATGAGTCACGCTGATGCTTGCGGGCAGCGTTTAAGTATCTACCAGTAAATTCCGCATCCTGTTTAATACAGGACGGAATAATGGTGTTGGATTATTATTCTCTTGGATATCTTGTATTTATGTACGTGATTATGAGTTTTTTCTCATCAGGTGTGGATACCGTGCTCTCATACTTGCTCTGATTTTCATCAGCGTGTTTCGTGACCTGTGTACAAGGCCTGCGCTCCCACATGCTAGCTCCTCTCCCCCTGGCTTCCTGTAAGGACTGTGCTAGCAGTCATGGTGGGTAAATCCTCACAGGGTGACACAGTTTGTAGTGACAACTAATATTAATCAAGGGTGTTTTAGGTGGTGCGGGTCATGCTTGAGGGATTTTTTTTTTCTGTGTCCTTGGCAAGAGGTAGCTTTTACTAGGAGACGTTTTCTCTAAACGACACACTCATATTGCTAATGGGACTTTGATATTTTTAATATACACGTTGCTCATTACGGGGAGGATATTTATGATCGGTCGTTTTGGGGATGCTATTGTGTAATGGTAACGGTTCAGCTACGAGTTGCTTCTGGTTTAAAATAAGCAACAGCTAGTCTAAGTTGTAGCCTTTTAATTGTCACTATAAAATAGCTAGCTAGAAATTACTAGAAGCTACTAAGAAATGGTAGCTAACGACACCGAAGCTACAGTTCATTCATTCATTCTCTGAAGTGCTTAATCCTAATTAGGGTCGCGGGGAGGCTGGCGCCCATCTCAGCCGACTCTGGGCGAGGGCAGGGTACACCCTGGACAACTCGCCAGGCCATCGCAGGGCCGACGCTACAGTATTTTCTCAAAATGAGGAACCTACATTACATGACATGAATTAACTGTAAAACAACAACAATTACCAAAATCATACTTGGTTCAGTTTGTTTCTAGAACTTTCTACGTACGTAACTAGTTTGTCACTTTGTAGTACTGTCGTCTGTGCTTAAGCTAGTCATTTACATTTACATTTACAGCATTTGGCAGACGCTCTTATCCAGAGCGACTTACAATTATCATTTTTTTAATACAAGTGAGCAATTGAGGGTTAAGGGCCTCGCTCAAGGGCCCAACAGTGGTGATAGTGGGATTGAACCTCTGACCTTCGGATCAGAGACCCATTGCCTTAACCACTAAGCCACAACTGCCCACAGTCATGCCACTAATCGTAGGTTTACTACTCTCCAGCACTGACTGTCACATAATAATGTTGAGCTTCGGGGCTAAGACTTGCTACAGAACTCATGGGTTCTCCCCACAGTCCAGAGACATGCACAGTAGGCTAATTGGCTGTTCCAAATTAGCCATAGGTGTGGATGTGTGTGTGTGAATGGTTGTGTCTGTGATGGTCTGGCGAGCTGTTCAGCATATACTCCGCTTTCGCCCGTTGTCGGCTGAGATAGGTTTTAGCCTTCCCGCGACCCTAGTAGTAGGATTAACCGGTTTGGTAAATGAGTGAGTGAGAATTAATGAGTCACGCTGTGGACAATGTTTGAATCGGTGAAGCATTTTGATCATGAGTACTTCTATTCTCTTTCTTTAATACATTGGTGCATGAGTCAGTGAATCATTTTCTTTACGAATAAGATTCAGTTAAATGGCAATACTATGGAGAGCAATATTGTGGTATACGCTGATTGACTTTCTATCAATAATGGTGTTAAATATGGCTTTACAAGCATGTCATAAAAAAAAAACAACACACTGCTCATCTCGTAAAGACCATCGGCTGACAATGAGTCAATTAGCCTTGTCTTGCTATAGCTCTAAATCTGTTTTCATGGATAAAATGTTTGGCTTTGATTCAGGTTTTATAAGGATGAATTGAAAAAGCTAAAACACTAACCCTGCCATTTAAATCAACCTTTCAGAATATAAAAGTCTGGCACTGTGCTGGTAGCCTCAAGGACATAGAGGATGTAGTGCACCTTAAAAAGGCACATAATTGGACTTTAGGGACTGTTTTACCTTTGAGGGCGCATTTACATTGGTCCTTGGGGAGGGAGGGGGGGGGGGGGTGTTAAAAATTAAACTGTATTGTTACAATATAGACCTATTTTTTTCTGCTGAACTTGCAGGATGCTTTATAACGCAGCATGTTTAATTCTCGATTCTGATTGGTCAGGAGATGAACAGCGGCTCTGACTGTAGTCTGAAACACAAGACAAACCGCAGGTTTATATGAATGTTGTTTTTAATCTGTTTTGTTCTTAAATACGGTTTCTATAGTAACAGCTCATTCGAACACCGCAGACGAACAGTTACTTTCGTGAGCCAGGATCATCAGCACCTGTGCTCCACGTATTTTTCGTGACGATGTGCATTTGCGGATTATACGGAGTGCAGGCCAGTGACCGGGCCATCTGTGCTCAGGGGTCATTCATACATGCTAGCCCATCTGATCCGATCCTGCAGGACAGCTACCGTAATGTAGATTGCTGAAAAAATATTATGTCAGGGGTGATGTACTGAGCTGGCCATTATTGACAAATTCACCCTGACACGTGGATCAGGATACTCAGCAAAAGAGTTTTAAATCATCTGGAAGGGGTTACTTTACAGCTAGTAACAAAATATTGATTCAGAAAATATTTGAAAACATTGTTTCCGGTAATGATGCGCTCCATAGCAGTGGACTATTTTCTGTCTCTGTTAACCAGGTGGCTCAAGACGAGCTGCTGTGTGGCCTTCATGGATATACGCCATTGTGCCAGTTGGGATGTCTGATGCAGACTGCATGCCAGCCATTGCTCAATGTCTGACTGCCATGCTTTTCTGGGTCTTCTCCTTCCGTGGGTACCTTTCACTCTGCCTTGGATGATGGTTTTCTCAAGGCCTTCACGTCGTACGGCGTGGCCAAAGAATGGCAGTTTTCTTCTGACAATTTGTTGGAAGAGCATCCTCTTTGTTCTCAGTTGTTGAAGCACCCACTGGTTGTTACCCCTGTCCCTACAAGAGACTCGCAGCATCCGCCTAAAGCTCCCCAATAATAATGGACTACAATAAAGAAATAATAGATCGCTATACTTCAAAATTGACCAATCAGATGTAAGTATGTTAATATAATAATAATAATAATAATAATAATAATAATAATAATAATAATCAGAAGTTATATCTTATAGTAAAGCATTGTAAACACCATGGATCTGAGCTGCAACAGTAAACAGAAGCACATCAGGGGTCAAATCCCATATAAAGGTCCTGTAACACTTCAACCTGTCTCTTGGCTGCTTGCTAAACTGCTCTCTTTTTCCAGCTGGACCAGACAATGGCATATCCCTCTGGCAGTGTGTGTGTGTGTGTGTGTGTGTGTGAGAGAGAGAGAGAGAGAGAGAGAGAGAGAGAGAGAGAGAGAGAGAGAGAGGTACTCATCTGGTTCCATCTAGTGGTTGGAAAGAAATTGTATACGATTCTCACGTTTTTTTCCCCATACAGTTTTATATGATGTATTCTGTGTGTGTGTGTGTACTTTAGCACAGGATAATAAGAGTGTGGTGTTAGCCAGCACTGCTATCCAGCTTCAGGATGATAGAAAGTCTCCTATAGTGGCCGGTAAGCACTTCTTGAAGTCATTATATAGACAGAGGCACTACATGTCTCCATATACACTTAAAAAAACACTGTGATTATTCATAAAATGCAGTGATTTGTTTTTAGGACAATGACTTTTTGAAAAAAAATTGTTATATTATGGTATATTCAATAATTATTTATCATCCATCATGACTAAAGTGAATAAGTGTTTTGGTATATACTACATGGGAACATGCACACCTATAAAACATTCCAGATGCAGGTGTGCCACGCTCCATAAATGTGATTTAGTATATACTACATGGAAACACATGAAATTTGAAGTGTGTGCCTTTAAATTAAACGATGATATGAACTAATTATTGCACGTTTACTTTCAAGTTTGTGTGTTACTGTATATTTAGTAGATTATTGTATGAATTGTTTTCAGCTGTTGGGATTCAAATGAAACTGGAATTCTTTCAGAGGAAGTTTTGGACAGCCAGCCGACAGGTGAGGAGAGGAACTAGCATCATTGCAATTCTCATTTACACTTGTTTAGTTCTTCATATATCTATTTAAAACAGACAGGACTAATATTATTAACACTAAAATTATTAAATATGCCCTAAGATGAAAATCTGTATTTATCTTTGCATAGTTTAAAGATTGTTTTTTCCTACAAAATAAAACTATAGAACAGTAAAAAGGCCAATTCTAAAATCTTGGATTGTTTTATAACAGTTGAGACTCGTGAATACTCACGTCCCGAAACATTTCCATTCACCAGCCCAAGTTCAGATGATATATAAGCATGAGTCTGCACAAGTTCACTGAGATGAAGTGTGGTTTGTGCATTGTTAATATAGATATGTGCAATATTTTTTGTAAGTTTGATGAAAGTTGACAGAAGTCCAGACTGCTTTGAGATTTGCTTTATGAATCAGATTTAAATATATACTACCCGACCTGTGGTGCCTGTGGGAACCTGATTGGCTGCAAACCAGCCAATCACAGTAGAGCTAATTAACAATACATTTTAATGACCTCACCAAAAAAGGTATCCATCCTTTTATTATCCATCCTGGGGCCAAATCATGTGGGTATAAAACTATATCTGGGTATTTTTTCACCCCACCAAAGTCACAAGGCATTAGAGAAGAATACAATTCTAAAAATATGATTTAAGTAAACTGTGAGGTGTAAAGAGATGTGACAATGAGTTTTAATGATCTGTCTCTCTCTCTTTCCTCTGTATCTCTCTCTCTCTGCCTCTCTCTTTCTCTCACTCTCTCTTTCTCTCTCGCT
>JBCNYH010000022.1:12028102-12039353 GCA_039654325.1 Tandanus tandanus | reverse complement strand
TATATATGTATATATATATGGAATCAGCAATGGAGATAACAGGCAACTGCTTTTGGAAGAGGAGAGAATTCCATCCTGAAATCAAGGAGTTATTATGACGGAGGCTGATATTCAGAGGTTCATGTTTGTCCTGGAGGTAAATATCAAACGGTTTTTCCGATCAGTAGGTGTATTTGCCTGTGGTGCAGGCGCTTGACCTTTTAACATTTACTGTACATGACTTCAGGGGGGTTCTTCATCAATGTCTGAGCCGTTATGTCTAGTCCAGATGTACCAGCAGAAAAAAGCACATAACGTTCAGAATAAATTTCCTCCTCACCAGTAGTATGAAGGTATTTAACAGCAGCAAGCTGTGATGCTTAATTTTTGTCCCCAAACTTTTGGCCAGCATGGTGGCGTAGTGGTTAGCACATCTGCCAAAAAGCAAGAAGGTCCTGGGTTTGAGTCCGACCGTCCAAAGACATGCACTTTAGGCTAATTGGCGGTTCCAAATTGCCCCTAGGTGTGATTGTGTGTGTGTGAATGGTTGTATGTGTGTTGGCCCTGTGATGGTCTGGCGAGCTGTCACCCAGTGTCGCCTGAGATAGTCTCCCGCCTATGGTAAATAAAATACATGCAAAAAAAAGCATAGTCTCCACATAATTCTTTTTTAAAAAGCTCTCTAAATATATTCCGTTGCTTTTAATGTACTGAAATAATTCAATGCACTGCACCAGGTTTGCTGCTTTGTTTTTTTGTGCTAACAATTGCCAAACTCTGGCTCAGACTGTTGTGTTGTTTTGCTTATCATGGTTAAAGTCTGGGTGCGATGCGCGAGTTGCTGTAGGCACTTCTGCATCACAGCTGTCATCATGTCAAAACAATGTTTTCTCTACAAGAATACCGGTCTTTCCAAAGCTCCGCTCTGCCTGGAGTCATAAAACGCAGCGAATTGAAATGTGTGTGTTGTCACACCTACACACACATCAAATCTTTATGACTGCTAAAATATGTCACGGCGCTTATAGCTGCATTAAGTGCCCGCAGTGGGAGTTAAGCTCATTTGAAAATGTTGGAAGAAGGGCATCTGGAGTTCAGCTCCCGATATCTTAGGATACCGAGTCCTTGCGTGGATCTTCCTGGATGGCACAACAGCGCCACCCAGATGGGTACTGCACACACTTTTTCACTAAGGCACTGCACACACTTCACCTGAGGTACAGAACCATATTTGCAGTCATTGCCGTGGAGAACCCAGAGTACTGCTTCTGAAAAATATACCTTGGGAATCAAAGATCTACCGAAGTTTGCACATCTCACAGTAAGGTTGTGTTTGTCAGATTTGTTCCTCCCAATGCACAGCAATATACTCTCTAGTGACATTTAGTACACTACATGAAGGACACATCCCAGACAAGCTAGGAGGTTACCCAGGGTGCCACCTGCTGGAGGAGAAGGCTAAATGGACGCTCTATGTATTTTTATTTACTCACTCACTCATTCGCCGAATCCCTTAATCCTACTAGGGTCACAGGGAGGCCTGTCTCAGCCGACACTGGGTGAAAGCAGGGTACACCCAGGCCAGTCCCGCCAGACCCTTGTAGGGCACCACACCCACAAACACAAACACTCACACCTAGGGTCAATTTAGTGTAATATGCATGTCTTTGGACTGTGGGAGGAAACCCATGTAAGCATGGGGAGAGCAGGCAAACTCCACACAGAAACACCTGAGCTCGGGAATCAAACCCAGGACCTTCTTGCTGTGAGGCGGACATGCCCATCGTGACGCCCCTATTTTTTTTTTTACTAAATATAGAAATAAAACAAATGACACATTAAAAGAATTTATTCGCTATAAATACTATGATAGAGGATAGACTAGGTGCGGACGGTGGATGAGTGTACCAGTTGACCTCTCAGTTTGGATATTTTGTTTCTGTCTCTGTGATTTTAGCTATTTAAAATGTAGTGTGCTAAGCTAGCTAACTAGCTAAGCCCAACATAGAGTAAATAGAGTATAGCAAGTACAGCAGTACACTGTGTAGTAGCTCATCAATATCAATATTGTCACTCTTTTTGCTTAATTTGAAACAGACACTTTATCACATCTATATCTATATCTATATATGAAGAGCAGTGTGAATCTTTTCGTCAGTGCAAATGATGCGGAAAGTGTTCCCCTAGAACCACGAAGAGGACTGGAGGTCGAGGAGTTTTAATCTGTGGAAATGAACACTTTAAGCAGATTTACTCTTCTTTTCGTTGATGAGAGAAGATGAACATTTAAAGTAGAGACATCATTTCAAACCTTGCAAATTACATGCATTAGGCATCCATTAAATCCGCCTGCATTCCCCATGCAGTTATACTTGAGGGTGCTCAAGCATATGATTCACACAGTCAGCATGGCATAAGACATGAGAATGTGTGAGAGCACTTTCATTTGTTTCGTTTTTTATAATAGCAAAATCCAAAAGTAATGAAGATGTTGCTTGTTGTTTGAGATTTTGCCTAGGGTGCCAGAATGGCCAACACACCACTGATAGCACCAGATCTCCTCAAACACACAACATTAACAGCTTGTGTGGATGGGAGGGACGCTGGCTCAGCATGACCACCAACCAAGTAAGAGTGACCCTTTCTGACCTTCCTCCTGGGTAACAGAAGAGATCCGGACATCCAAATAAAGGAGATTCATTCTCAGATACATCATTTAGCCATACATGACTAAGGGCTAAGGGCATTTTCATATGTTGCACAAATACACTGGATGTCCACTTCAAGAATCTGTTCTTTCATATGTGCCAGATTTCATATGTAATTTTTGTGCACATAGTTTTGCCACTCGAGTGGCGAAGGACAGTGCTTTTGAATGCAAGGCATTTCATCAGGCAGGAATTCTCTTTTCCAGATATTTTAGTCACAAGATGCACAGTTTCCATAATATTTTAGATACAAACCCTTTTACCTCAAAGTTACAGAGCTACTTTCCTACAAACATGTGGTTTTGTATCTCAGTGAAGGCCTATATACTATAATCACATATACTTTACTATCAGAAAACTTGAACCAGGGAGTAGGATGAAAAGCTGAACCAATCACTTTGCTCAGCATGTAGTGCTACGAAAGGACAGGTTCTACACCTGATGCACTTCCATTCATTAGAACCAAGCTCCAGACCAGCGCTTTCAAGAGAACCAGAGATTGGTCCAATTGAACACACCTAAGTGTGAACACAGCCTCAAGCTATCAGACAATCTTTATTACATCCACAGCATTAAAAATTACATTTTCTGGTTGAAACCTCACGGGTTCTTTACTTAACACCTTTGGGAAACAGGATCACGTATAGCAGGCTAGCAAAGGTTACAGTGACCCCTTCTGGCCTTTTCTTCTTGGTAATGGGACAGGTTACCAGTGGACAAGGTTGATTTGTATGTGGGTGAAAGGAAGAAGAACTACACCTGTTTCCCTTCCAGTCTTAAGAAATACACCTGGGGTGCATAAAAAAACTATTTATTGTGGACAAATCTTACCAGAATCACAAAAGTAATGAAGCACAAACCCCATTTTACATTATATGAACTTCACATGGGCGGCACGGTGGTGTAGTAGTTAGCATGTCTGCTTCACAGCAAGAAGGTCGTTGGTTCAAGTCCCGTAATCAAAGAGGCCATTTCTGTATGGAGTTTTCATGTTTTTAACGTGTTTTTGTGGGTTTCCTCTGGGTACTCTGGTTTCCTCCCACAATCCAAAGATATGCACATTAGGCTAATTGGCTGTTCCAAACTGCCCCTACGTGTGAGTGGGAGAGAATGTAAATGTTTGTTGCCTGTGTCAGCTAAGACAGGCTCCAGCCTCGACGCAACCCTGGTAGTAGGATTAAGCGGTTCGGCAAATGACTAAGTGAGTGAGTGAGATCCAAAAAGAGCCTTTTAATGACAAGTAGCCAAACTTAAAATTGTGTAATAAAACCAATGCATACATGCTACATAGAAATGATGAGGGCCAATTTAGGTTTTGCTGTTTGATTTGGTTTTTTGCATGTTTTTGTTTTATTTATCTTTTTGGCCAATGCATTTAATGGGCAACACAACTTATTTGAAATATGAAATTTGTACTCATTTAATTACTAACTAATTATCTTGTACAATGGTTAATGGTTAACGGCTAATTGTTGTTGTTTATGTTTATTTCGTGACTTTCTTCCAAAAGCACATTAGGCCTAAAATGGCATTGAGGACTTCCTCCTCTAGCTATGTGTCCCCTTTGGGATCCTCAGATCAAACTTTAAGAACTTCCACTCCAGGAACCCAAACCTGAATTGAGGTTCTACATTGCTGAAGAGTCTTAATACCTGGGGATCCCCAGGTGGCACTTTTAGAACTTCCACTCCAGGAACCCAAACCTGAATTGAGGTTCTATCTGGCTGAGGAGTCTTAATCCCTGGGGATCCCCACATGGCACTTTGAGAACTTCCACTCCAGGAACCCAAACCTGAATTGAGGTTCTATCTGGCTGAGGAGTCTTAATTCCTGGGGCGTCCCCAGGTGGCACTTTGAGAACTTCCACTCCAGGAACCCAAACCTGAATTGAGGTTTTATCTGGCCTAGGAGTCTTAATCCCTGGGGATCCCCAGGTGACACTTTGAGAACTTCCACTCCAGGAACCCAAACCTGAATTGAGGTTCTATCTGGCTGAGGAGTCTTAATCCCTGGGGATTCCCAGGCCACACTTTGACGACTGCCATATTTACAGGGGTTTTCAAAACCGCAATCCAGTATGATACCTATTCTGTAACACTGCTCTATCTTGCTGAGGAGATTTCACAGGACAAAATGGGGATCATTCTTGTCAAATCTATTCAGATTCCTTCCACTTCAGTAAGATTTGGCTTTGCACTGTCTCTGGAATGACAATCCAACCTTCCCAAAGCCTCTCCGGGCATCCCACGAGGTCTTAACTGCTGCGGTTGAGCATCACGGCTTTGCTCCCCATAAAACTCCTGGCACCGAGAGCAGCTTTCAGCAGCTGTTGTTCGACATGGTTTCCGCAACAAAAAAGAAAAATCTCGATTACCAAGCTGTAAATCTCATCAACCCAATTTAACCCCTCAGCGTTGATTTATGATGAGAGCCGAATGTCCAGCTGAAGGTTTAAAAGCTGGTAACTGCTCGAACTTCAGATATGTCAGTAACGATGTACAACAGTGCACCAACGCATGCTTCCGCCTGCCCAAAAATATCCCACAATCTTGTGTTTAATCCCAAGTCCACAGAGGTAATAGGCCAGAGACACATGAAAACGTCAAAAGTTATTAGTTCCCAGAGCTGGGAGTCTTTGACAAGAACCACACACTCAACATTCCAATCAAACACAAGAGTGTAATAGAAAGGGCCTGGTCCTGATTTTCCACTGCTCCTCATATCAGCATCGTCATCATCTTCATCATCTGTGGGAACGATCTGGGGTTAGTCCAACAAAAACAACCCAAAAAAAATACAAAACTGGAGGTCACTCTTTTCTGTTGAAGGCGTTTGCAGTTTTTCGTGCTTAACCAATTTTGGTTGCTCATTCGGTTTGACTTCCCATAATTCATTTAGACGATTGCGCTTGGTTCTGTGTGGGAAACAAACGACACATTCTTTGGAACATGTTTTGCTCTCAGGAAAATAAAAACCTTTATTTCTTTACCTGATTATAGGGAATTTGTGCTTTAGCAGTGATGTAATACATGTTGTAATAAAATAGGCTGTTCCAAATCGCCCCTGGGTGGGAGTGGGAGTGTGAATGCCTGTATGTGTGTTAAAACTACTTCTATATGTCTGAAAATTTCTAAAATCTGTCTAAAGGTGCGCTCACATGATACCGACCATAATCCTGATTTGAGCCCGGTCATATTCCGGTGTTATTCCGCTGTTATTCCGGTGTTTCAGTTGATTTTGTTCTGATGTTACTTCATTTTGTTCCGATGTGTCCCTGATGTACTCCGAACACAAAAACCAACCAAAAGTTTCGAACACTCCCAAAATATCTCACTTTTCCCTGAAGCTGTCCCCGAAAGTCTACAGTGTTCTCGGATGTTTTCTGAGGTGTATCGATGTTCTCTGATTTCCTTCGACGTAACATCGGAATATGATCAGGGCCAATGGGGTCATGATCGGTATCATGTGAGCGCACCTTATCTATAAGCTTTTCTATAAGCGTAAAAAAAATACATAAATTCTTGCATGAATTGTTGCTGCAGTGGAAGCAGCTCAGTGCATTCGTATGATTCAGGAACAGTCACACAGTAAAATTACAGTAACTCATAAAATATTTACATTGGAGACTTGTACTAATCAATACAAAGCCTGACGCTTGTAAGAAGCGTACAATAATGTTTCTTATTATTGCGAGGTTGTAGAGGACGGTGCAGAGCTGCTCTGTCGGTCTGTTTTTGTGGCTGTATGTTAATTTTCTGTCCGACCTTGCAGGGCCGATCAGCACCGTACAATATAATGGCTAGTGACAGTTTGCGTGGCAGCGGTATAGAAATGTAAATTACGGCAGAGCAAAAGGGCTGGGTTTCTGACTTCAGCTAGACAAGCAAGGTGCTAACGAGCCTCCCTCTCTCTCGGTCTCTCTCTCTCTCTCTCTCTCTCTCTCTCTCGCTGAGAGAGAGCCAAACTGACAGAACACTCATCCATAAAATGCACATATTTCATGCACTGTGAATTTGGGCCGTTCTTTTGGAAAAGTTCTGAGTGAACTGAATGAAGCATGTGTGATTCTGGGTAATCGGGCGTGCCTCTCTTCTCTAACAGAGCAAGGTGTCAACAACTTTACAAGCAGAATTTAGGGACAATAGATGACAGGGCAACCTGAGAACTGCCAGCTTAGATGGATCTTTATTAACCACCTCTGGAGCGAACGTCCAAAGAGGCCATTAGTGTTAGCAATAAACTGTCACGCGAGACTTGTTAAATAAATTTGTTCATAAATAATGAATTTTGCTTAAAGTAATTTCATATTAATGAGGAGTGAGTTAAGCAAGACTAGTCATTCAATAAGTAATCAAACATCTGGGTTTATATAAAGTCACAGTGGAAAAATTTTATCAATTGACATGAAATAACAGTGAATTTTCAAAATAAATAAATAAATAAAGCTAAAAAAACAATCTAAACAGCATAGTGGTTACCACGTCAGTCTCACAGCAAGAAGGTCCTGGGTTCGAGTCCCGGACGCGGGTGTTTCTTTGTGGAGTTTGCATGTTCTCCCTGTGGTTGCGTGGGTTTCCTCCGGGTACTCCAGTTTCCTCCCACAGTCCAAACACTTTTGGCTTTGTGTCGGTTTGCATTAACAATAACGCTGTTAACGCCGGACAAACGATCTTTCACATGAAGGATAACTTGGCAGCGCAACAACGATTCGTAGAAAGTGGAAAAGTCAGAGATGTCGTGTTAAGAAACACAAGGCATACGATTTGAAGAGAAATTATTTAAAATTGCCGATGTTGGCTAATATCATGGTGCCTGGTGCAGAGGTCACTGAGACTCGCGTACAGGAGAAAGCAAATGGTTTCAGAAAGACATTGCAGCCGATTGAATTTTATTTACAATAGCAAACACTGTGACCCTGTTTCAAGTTTATTTAATATGCCTGGGAAGTGAATGGGCCCCTGTGGTAGGTCTTGAGACAGCTCTCAACCATGCCACAGTAGGTTCAGGCACAAATAAATAAATGCTACCAGAATTCAACCTTTAGCCTCCAATTCATCAGCTCCTTGAATTATTCACCTCCATCTTGTATCCCATTGCCTCAGAAAGGAGCTTTAACTCCTCAGAGACTTTCCTGATGGATGATCAGATGCCACACAGGTGTCTTCTGGGACCGACTTCATTCCTGGCCCGAGGAATCCTGCTTCCTGTCCACCTTCTCTCAGGAGAACGCCTTAATATGTGCCGCTTCCGCCTTTTTTCCCCGTCTTTCATATTGCGCTCCTGCAGCTCTCCAGTACATATCATCCCACAAAACACAGGATGTGCATAACGCCTCATGCATTATGAAATCAAGCGTGTGTGTGTGTGTGTGTGTGTGTGTGTGTGTGTGTGTGTGTGTGCGTGCTTGTGTGTGTGTGCGTGCTTGAGAATGTCCATGCCAAGGTAAAGGGACAAACAGAGAAGCAGCTGGAGATGATTATTGAGCTGTCAAGCATGCAGAGACGAGCAGCAGGGAGGGGACACGTGGGCGTACAGTGTCTGGACTTCTTTTCTTCTCACCCTCGTCCATTTGTTCCTGGAATGTAGCTTCCTGATTTATGGTACCGGCGTTCGAAGTTTTACATGGACGTGCCGTTCCTGGGAGCATTACTTGGGATTCAGGATGTCTGCGGCTATAATTTTTCCTCGAGCTTGCTGCATTTCTTTTTTTTTTTCTTTCTTTTAATTCATCTTTTCCAGACGTGGTGATCAGAATCAAAGACAATTCCCCATGTAAGCTGGTTCAGCAACCTTGTAAGAATGTTTTAATCCTATACACAACTAAAAATGCTAACGATCTCACTCTCGCTCACTCATTTGCCGAGCCACTTACTGCTATTACGGTTGCCGGGAGGCTGGAGTCTATCTCAGCCAACACTGGGCGAAGGTGGGATACACTACGAACTGCTCGCTAGGCCATCACAGGGCAACACACACACAACCATTTACACTCACATCCTCACCTAGGGGCAATTTGGAACAGCCAATTAGCCTAAAGTGCGTGTCTTTGAACTGTCGGAGGAAACCGGAGTACCTGGAGGAAACCCACGCAAACATGGGGAGAACATGCAGACTCCACACAGAACAGTCCTCGGCAAGCCGGGGGCTCGAACTCAGGACCTTCTTGCTGTAAGGCGGACGTGCTAACCACTACGCAGCTAATGATCCACAAACTCTATTATTTTCTTCCAAAGAACTTCCTTGATAACTATTTTAACCTAACTGGCAATTAACACCTCTTGAACATATAAGGGTCATGAAGAGGCTGGAGTCTATCAGCCGACACTGGGCGAAGGCAGGGTACACCCTGAACAGTTTGTCAGATCATTGCAGGGCCAAAACGTACATAACCATTCATTCTTACATCCACGCCTGGGGCAATTCGGAACAGCCAATTAGCCTAAGGTGCATGTCTTTAGACTGTGGGAGGAAACCGGAGTACACGGAAGAAACCCACGCAAGCACAGGGAGAACATGCAAACATCACACAGAAACTCGCTGAGCCTGGGACTCGAACTCAGGAGCTTCTTACTCCCCAATATGAACCACAATGTTAAAGAATCCTTGAAAAAATTCGGATAGTCTCCAGCCTCTTCGTGACTGTAGTAGGATTAAGCGGTTTGGCAAAATTTGGCGACATTATTTCAAGTACATGTGATGGTTCATTAAATATAAGTAAAGAAATAATTACTACTGAATTATAAACATGGTTATAATGATTTACGAATATGGCCTTCATCAAAATTGTTAGTTTTTAGGCAACTTCATTCTTTAACTTTTTTTAACACTGTGCTCATGGTAATTCTGTGATACTTTTTTATGAAGTAATTATATGCCCAAACACACATCATCATGAAGGGATTTTTAATAATATAGAGACACAACCTTGACTTTCTAAAGGACACAAGGAAACTGCACTTCATTTATTTATTTATTTATTTTTCCCTGTTTGCTCTATTAATATTTATGAGCAGACTAGAGCAGGAAAAGCTTAGACACAAGCAAAAAAAAAGTTTGCCAAAGTACATGCTGTTTATCAGGCCAGTAATGTAATTAGGGAGCAGCCTCCATCCCATTAGCGCAGCTGGTCCGGGCTTGGAGCGTATCCGGGATTTGGGTCTGAACAGAGAACAGGCCTTGCTCCACTGACTCTAACAAGACTGTTCTTCACACCCCTGTTAGACATAATGATCAAACGCAGACACCAATGAATGAGACCCAGAAATAACTGGGAATGAAAAGGAGCGAGTGAAAAAAACGCCCGGTGCATGGAAAGGTCAATAAGTTTCTTTTCAGGCAACTTAAAGACGCGCTGAGTCAACATGGACTTATGATTGGAAATTCACGAGCCTTTACATGAGCTGACTTTTTCTTGTGCAAATCTTGCGTTATGCTGAGCGAACACACTCCTGAAATATATTTCTTTCCCTCTCCAAGTTAATCCTGGAAATATGGCTGTGGCTGGCTGGCTTCTTAAAAGTGCAGTACGTCTTTGTACGTTAAGCGAACATAAAGATATTTTACAACAAACCTTATAGCTTCTATCAAATGACCTATCTGGTACATAAATGTCATGAGCTGCTCTTTCAGAAAATAAATAAATATACAAATAGAAATTCTGAACAGCTGAAAATCTCTGCTTTGACAAGCGGTGGTTTTTTTCTGAGCCAGAAAAAAGGAGGCTGAAATATTAAAAAAAATTTTTAAAAGCAATATGCATTTTAGGTCAGCATCATAAATCATGGACGGTACGGTTGCGTAGTGGTTAGCATGTCCGCCTCACAGCAAGAAGGAGGGTTTAGATTTCAAGTCCCAAGTTTTGGGCGTTTCTGTGTGGAGTTGTATGTATTCCCCGTGCTTGTGTGGGTTTTCTCCGGGTTTTCTCCCACAGTTCAAAAACGTGCACGTTAGGCTTATTGGCTGATTGAAAATTGCCCCTAGTTGTGTGTGTGTGTTTGCCCTGCAGTGGTCTAGTAAACCACTTAGTGAGTAACCCGCCATCACCCACTGTTGGCTGAGATAGGCTCCAGCCTCCCCGCGACCCCAGCAGGAGTAAGCAGTTTGGCAAATGGGTGAGTGAGTTGAGAGAGGTTATGGATTTTTTTTTTTTTTCATAGGGAACTCTGAAATTAAATAATTCATATAGATGTAGAATCTTTTTATTTAGGAAATAGTACCTTTAATACTCAGTGCTTGATGTATGTGATAAATATAATACAAGGGTACAGGATGTAAGGAATAAAGCACTCTCTGTGCATGCAGTTAAAGAAATATAATCAATAATCAATAAGGGAGTTGAGTGATGTGACCGGTACTAACCATGAAATGAATCGTTTCCAATAACAGCATGTCTGGAAGTGTTTTATTTTACCATATGTTTACAATTTGTTATCAGGATTGATAGACAGTTAAATTTTTATTTTTTTTCTTAACAATGTAATATTGCCTTAGAGGAAATGTTATTAGAGTTTAAAACAAATTACATGAATTTTAAAACGTTTCAACCTTATTTGTATATATATATA
>JBCNYH010000022.1:11942480-11984232 GCA_039654325.1 Tandanus tandanus | reverse complement strand
ACACGTTTGGGATGAACTAGAATGCCAACTGCCCCAGGTGTCCCCGCCTGACATCAGTGCCTGACCTTAATAATGCTGATCACATTCCCCAACAGACAGACAGCCTTCCCAGAAGAGGGACATTTATTGTCACAGCAAAGAGGAATGGAACCTGGAGTCCAACGATCAAGAAACACATACAGAAACAGTGTTATGGTCAAGTGTCCATAAACTTTTGTCCGTACAGTGTACCCACTGACACTGGCATGCACGTTTAATGATTCCCACTGTGTCTCATTTTGGGCGCGGTTTTATAGTCCTCTGCTCCTGCTGCCTGATCACTTCTACTTGTGGCCGATTACCTGTGCGTACCCGTTGCTTGCTGGGCCTTCCAGGCATTATAGGTTCCTCCACCTAGTAAACCCGTAAGCACTGTTAACTAGGTTCATGTTCAGCTGGTGCGCAAAGAAAACAATGGGAGTCAAAATGGGGCTGTGACACCCTCTAATTAACATTGTCTCAGTGTTTGATAGCAAAGAAAGTCCATAATTTTCTTTTTCGGGATTAAAGGCAAGTGCTTGATGGCAACCTAAACACTACAGAAGAACCTAGCATCAGACACTTCGTCTTAAGAACCTTGGAAATGTGCCCTCCATGCAGAATATTTTAATAACTTAAACAGGAAGACCCGGAAACGATCCGCAGCTCGTATGCAACCCGACTCTGAATACAAAGAACTTTCCTCACATAAATATTGATGTAACTTTTGGACTCTGAATACCAGTTTGACCCCGTGTCTGGATCTCATTCTGTTCCTCCTACACGTCTTCTAGATAAGCGTACTGCTGAAGTTAAATCTTTAATAAACAGTGGGAAAATGAGCGCATATCACAGACAACCTTTCTCCATGTCCTTCAGTCTCACTCACTGCCAGATATCCTATTTAAGGAAGCAGACAATCTAAAGAGCAAGTATTATTCTCTATGAATCAACCAGGCAGCCAATTAATTATGCTGTGATTAAGGCACTGGCTAACTAGATTGAAGTTAAGGAGATTGGGGTCAAAGAGTGTTAATTTATTTCTGCGAATCCCCATTTCTGACTTTTTTTTTTTCCTCCATATACAAATTATCAAAGGCACCCCGCCATGTTCAAAGTGATTAATTCCTTCACCTAATTGTTTTTGTGTCAAACTGTTTTGAGGGATGATGAACAATGAAACCATTTCCCCAGCATCTCCTTTTCTTCCTTTCCTGCTCCCTTTTCTCGTTTTTTTTTTTTTACCCATCACTGTTTAATTCATCTTTGCCAAATTAGCGCCCTGGAAAAAAAAAAATGACCTCACCATCATGCGTGACAGTGGTGACAAAGCTGAGCCTCAGCAGCAGTCCTGATAATGTCACCGCCTAATTTCTGACAGCAAATGAAAGAAATGCAAGCCGGGGAAATAAAACCCAGAGCGACAAGCAGGATAATGACGAAAAAGACATGAAAAATCAGACGGAGAGGATGAGCGCCTTGTGATGCTGTTAATTGTGAGATTTCATACTTGTTTAAGCGGTGCCGCATCACCGGCTTGGCGAACAAAGATTAAACTGAATTCTTCCTCCATGAACCCAGAAGGCTAATTATAAAGTAACGTGCTGGCTCTTTCTCATTTTTATCCATTTCAGGTTTTTTTTTTTTTCTCCTCGATCCAGACCTCTCTGCTTCATTATCACAGTGCTGCTGCCGGAGAGATCGTGAAGCCGAGCTGTGAAAATCCTTCATACTTCTTCGTAGGGGCTTGACACCTGATCCCATTAATACAGGATTATTACACAGAGGCCATGTTTGCTTAATGGTTGAATTGAAACTGTAACAATGTCATCGTTATCAATATATTTTTATAGCACTGTTGTGGGTTTAGTGTTGGTTCAGTGGTTGGTTCTGGATTTGAAGCTGCTGGGTGGCCGGGGTATGCTCTCCTCATGCCTGCATTGGTTTCATCCAAAGAATGTAGACTGGATCAGTTATTTACAGTACAGTTTACTAAATTGCCCATAGAATGTGAATATGAGCTGTCGATTGTTTACCTTTCCTTCACCTAATATCAGCTGAGATGGGCTCCAGCCTCCCCACAACTCTAATCGGATTAAGCGGTTTGGCAAATGAGTGAGTGTGAATATCCCTGCATTAGACAGAGCATTTAGACAGGGCGGCACGGTGGTACAATGGTTAGCACTTCCGTCTCATAGCAAGAAGGCCCGGGTTCAATTCCCGGGCTCGGGTGTTTCTGTGTTGAGTTTGCATGTTCTCCCCATGCTTGCATGGGTGTCCTCCGGGTACTTTGGTTTCCTCGCACAGTCCAAAAACATGCACAGTAGGCTACTTGGCTGTTCCAAATCACCCCTAGGTGTGAGTGTGTGTGAATGTTTGTGTGTGGTGGCCCTGTGATGGCCTGGTAAGCTGTCCAGGGTTTACCTGAGATGGGCATCAGCCTCCTTGTGACCCTAATTGGGATTAAGCGGCTTAGAAAACGAATAAATGAATGGAATAAACACACTGGACCCTGTCCAGGATGTACCCCACTTCTTAGCCAATGTCTCCAGATATTGGCTCTAGCTCACCCCCCACAACCCACACTGAATATCCTGTATAAAGAATGAATGAATAAATTAATGAATTACCTAATTCATGTTGCTATTTTACATCAATGAAAAACCTGCTAATGGGGAAATGCATAAAGTATTATCATTTGACACATGGTGTTATAGTGGTTACCACTCTCGCCTTATGGCAAGAAGGTCCTGGGTTCGAGCCTTGTGCTCAGTAGGGGCGTTTTGGTGTGGAGTTGTTCTTCACGTGGTCACAGGGAATCTAGGCGGTTTGGGCCATGGACGTTTTGTATATAAAACAAAAATATATTTTTAAAAAATTATATTGCATGTCCCTAAAGCCCACCTAAGATGGCCCCCATGACCCAAACATCCTAGGGTGGTAGCCCATGCCCCAAACGTCCGTGCACAGGTCACAGGGGTTTCCTCACAAAGACATGCACATTGAAGTTAAAAGGCTGTTCCAAAGTTGAGTGTGAATGGATATGAGGGTTGGCGTCAGGGAGGGCATCTGGCCGTAAAAATCCTACAAAACCTAAGTGATACTCTGACCCTGCATAGAAGTGGGGAAAAGATGCAAATAAAGCAGAAGAAGAAGATAAGCATTTTATACATGCTTGCTAGCATGGGTGACGGTTCTATGTCCCGACAGCCCATTGGTCAGACAGTCTTACTCATATAAGACGAGCACCCTACTTAGTTCAATTGGGTTAGGGTTAAGGCTGTCGGACCAATGGGCTGTCGGATTATAGGTCTGTAACCGCTAGCATGCTAGCACATTTGGAAAATATATTTGTTTTGGGAAGGCTAACATAAACATGGACTCGAAAGAAAGGAAGAACGAAAGAAAGAAAGGTTTTAGATGAACATACTCTCAGGGTTAGCAAAGCTAACTCTCCCAAAAGCCCAGAGAGCTAAGATGTATCCGACTCTTTTTAGTGTAAAAATCTCTCTCTCTCTCTCTCTCTCTGTCTCTCTCTCTCTGTCTGTCTGAGTCCCCCGATGCTAATTGTCAGAAAATAAGCAGCACAGACTGTGAAATGTAAATCACCCTCTTCTTGTTTTCCCAATCTAATCACGCTTGGGCTGAGATAGATGTGTGCGTCTCGCGAGACGGCCCGGCTGAAGTAGCCCGTGTAGCCTATGATTCTTTGCCAATGGCAATAATGACTGCAGTACAGAAGGATCTAATTATATTTCACATTACTCATTAGCAAGTACACATTTAAGTGAAGCTGCATAATTTTCAATCATTGGCAAAGCTTTTAACTTATTATTTTTGAAGGCTTTGTATATCTTTCCTTCTGTCACTGTAATGTATTATAAAAATCTATTTCCAGTTAGAGAACAATCTAAGTAGTGGGAGTCGCTCTGTTTATTTCAAAGCATCCTTCTTTTCAGTATGTCCATATTCAATTACACTGTTGACCATTATAAACTGACACAAGTGTTGTTCCTCAAAAAAAAAACCGGAAAAAGATATTCCGTAATAAGTATTGTGCTGTACTGTATGTCAGAAGACATATTTTTTAATATTTTATATAACAACAGCACCTTCACTCACACAGTCACGCACTCACGCACTCACTCACTCATTTACTGAGCCGCTCAATCCTACTATTAGGATTAGGGAGGCTGGACCCCATCCCAGCTGACGCTGGATCTCAGCCAACACTGGGCGAAGGTGGGGTGCACCCTAAACAGACCATCACAGGACAACACACACACACCCATTGAAACCCACACACATACCTATTCTCAATTTGAAGCAGTTTTCATGAGAAGCTGTAAATAATGTCTGTATGCAATATAGAGATGGTCATGACCTCATTTAAAGGGACGTGTGATGATTCTTACCCAAATTCATTTGGCAAAAAAAGTTGTGTAAATATGCAACGAATGTCCAAAATCACTCACTCACTCACTCACTCACTCACTCACTCATTGACTGAACTGTAAAAGAACCACTGCTGATTTTCGTTAAGAGGAGGCTGCATAGCCATCAGCGTGTTTCTGCCCTGCGATGGCCTGGCGAGCTGTCCAGGGTGTACTCTGCCCTCGCCCAGAGTCAACTGAGATGGGCACCAGCCTCTCCGCGACCCTAATTAGGATTAAGCGGTTCAGAAAACGAATGAATGAATGAATGAATGGACTCCCAGGCACGGATGGCAGCGGCATTAACCTGGATTCGAACCGGTGATCTCCAGGTTAACAGTCGCGCACCTTGGCTACGTTTTCATTAATAACATGTTAATATTATTAAGGCTACTTTCTTCAATCAACCATGACACCGCCCCTTTAATCCTAAGCATCTGTGAGTGTATAAACAGTTTTCACTTCATGCACTATAAATATTCGTGTTAATTTTTCCCCTTAAGAAATATCCTCAATTCATCCAAGCTTCAATTATCAAGCAGTGCCAAATTGTTCAGCTAATAAAATGAGCCCCCCAAAAATGGACCCATAAATTATTAACAAACTCATCAAATCAGGTTTTATAGTCTAGACCTACTTCAGGGCCACTGATGTAGCATGAATTGAAATAGGTAATAAATTCTGCTGCAGATGTCAAAGTCTGCAGCGATGGCATTTTTGCCATCTCCCCAAAGATGCCGTTTCTGTAGCGCTTTAATTTGAAACAACGTCCCAGTGTGCTATAAGCAGAGAGCAGTCACGTAGAGCCTTTCTTCCCGGGGGAGCCGAGGCTCAGAGGAGGCCGGCTATTTGTCATTTGCTACCAGATATAGTGCAACCTTGGCAAAGAAGAACACGGCGAATCATCAGGAACTAAAGTTTGGGTGAATTCAATGACACCTCGGTGAGGTCCTTTAGCAGGGGAGGCCTCATTAGAGCAGAAGGACAAGAGGACGTAACTTACGCATGTTAGTGGAGAATGCAAAGAAGTTTCAGAGCTTCTTTATTCTCCACCGAGCGTGCAGATTCCTGGTTTCTACAGTTGCCAGGTTGGATATATCGATTCAGACCTTTGTAACTTGGGAAATAATTGAAAGAATAGGATTACTCATGGCGTCTCCGGAAAACAGCAGTTGGTAAAATGGCAAAGCTGTGCACTGTCAGGTAACAAATCTTGTCTCTAGCTTCATTAATAGGGGCATGGGATTAATCGTGGTTCATTACTACGCACCCGCATAGCTACGTTCCTTACATGCTGCTTTAGCTCAACTCCCGTGTTAATCACGCGGAACTTCCAAATCCCATCACAGTGATGATAAACGATCACTCTGAGCAAAAAAATGCCAACCTGGCTATCAAAGATAAAAAATTCACAGAGCTTGTTAGCATAAAATTCTTATTACTTCAAAGCTAGCGCTTCATTTTTTTTTTTAGGCGTGATATAAATGTGCACCTTCTGAAATTTGTTGCCTATCCTGTTTTTTATGAATGTTATCCAGTGATGATAAAGTCCAACCCTAAGCAAAAATACAGAAAAGTATCGCCTGTTAGCATACAGTCATGATAAAGTCATGATAAAGTACAGCTCTGAGCAAAAAATGCCATCTTTTGTGTGAAAGATGGAAAACTAGCAGGGCCTGTTAGCATAAAATCCCTGCTAAGATTTTATTTTTTATTTTTTATTTTTTGATTAGCCACAGTATCACTGTGTTGTCATGTTCACAGATGTGTTGACTTTTTAAAAAGTGTTTTGTACCCTATCTAAACACCGTCTAAATGATGATAAAGTGCCATCCTGTGTGGGGGGAAAAACACTTGGCTACGAAAGACAGAAAAATGGCAGAGCTTGTTAGCATAAAGTTATTTTTACAGGCGAGCTAGCTGTTCATTGTTTCTGTTGTTGTTATTGTGTGTGTGTGTGTGTGTGTGTGTGTGTGTGTGTGTGTGTGTGTGCCTTGAAATGTGCACCTTTTGAAATGTGTTGCCTATTATATTTTATGAATGTAATCCAGTGATGATTAAGCACAGCCCTAAGACTTGTTAGCATACACACCTTGCTAATTGGGAGTAGTTTCATAATTACTCACAGTAACACTAAGAATTGTTATTTTTCTTGTTTCCTGTTGTTTATTTATGCCAAATCATTTATTCATGCCTTATCATTAAAGTCAGAATAAAGTACCATTCTGATTAAATAAATAAATTAATTAATAATAATAATAATAATAATAATAATAGTAATGTGGCTATATGGAAAAAATGGAAAACTAGCACGGGCCTGTTAGCATAAAATCCTTGTTAAGAGAGCACTAGATCTTCCTGATTAATCACATTATCACTGAGATGTGTTAGTTTCTTTAATATATGTTTTGTATCTTGTTCAAACACCATTACAATGATGATTAAATGTCATCCTGAGTATAAAAAAAAAAAAAAGAATAAATAAATAATTAGCAGGGCAGGTTAGCTTTACGGTTAGCATACCTAACTTGTCTTTTTGTACTTGCAATGTGTTTCTGTTTTTCATGTTTTATGATTTATTGAAGTGCAAATGAATCTGTGTGCAATCTTTTAGTATTTAATGCTGCCTTTAATATAGAGATTTATACAAATTAACTCATTTTGTCCTTCACATTCCTGACACCCGACATTCATCGCCCAATTACTTTCACCTCATGTAACATGTAATCCTCTAATCGACGACCGTCCCTAAGGCAAAGACGGTGGGGCATCATTTTATTTATTTATTTATTTATTTTTACTTTTAATCCACTTACAATAGCTGGGTAAAGCAAGCGGATGCCGCTTTTTTTCCTCCCAGACCAGCTGCTGTCACAGGACGCCAGATTGGAAGACGGTGCATCTTTTTTTTTTTTCTTTTTCTTTTTTTTTTTTTTGTTAATTAACAGATTTTGGGTGAATGGTGAAATCACCATAGGATCTCTCCGCGCGCCTTCACTGCTTTTGTCCACATGCTTTTGTAAACCAGAGAAGCCGAGCCTCCAGAGCCACGGCAATTGTCCAAACATCACACACTATAGAACTGGAACTGAAAATCCATAAATTGCCTCCCGGAAATTTAACAAGAAGCCAAAATGCTATTCAAGTGTAAAAGATTAACCTTTTGCCCGCTGCTTTTCTATAGCAGCACAATATGTCGGCTTGCTGAAAAATGTAAGCATTGTGCAAATACAGGTATTTCATTTGCTTCAGGATTTGGAATCGCAACAAGAGGTCAAAAGTTCACCTTTTTTGGTGATTAACAACTTGGAAAATGCAGCACAAGCACATAAAGGCTGGAGTTTTCCTTTCTCTTACAGAAGAACCACATGATCATATGATTCTGTACGTTTTGTACATCATGGAATATAATGGGAATATAATAGAGATAAATACTGTTACGACCAGCTCTGGTCGCAACTCAAAATGAGGTCAACACGCTAAAAGTTTGTCTCAACATTTAAATTACTGAGTTGGAAAGTAATACGAAAATGTGTCTAGGGAAAATATAAATAACAGGATATTCAAGCTGGGTAGTGTTTATGTGTGTAGATGTGCGAATGTGAACGCACAGACAGACAGAGATGACGGCTCTTTTGTATATTTTATTCACCTGCACAGCATTAAAATACAATAGGGCAATAGGGCAATAGGGCACACTGCCCCTCCCTGACAACCACAGCACTGCCACTGCCGGGCAGTTAGAAGCACAGGGGGACATAACAATACACAAATCATGTTTAAAAATAAAAGAATCATATGGAAAATAAATGTTTGTGAAGAATCACGTGACAAAGCAATCACATGTACAAACAAATCACATGCGAACATAACGTGGACTCGTGTGTAAATAGAGTGGAATGGAGTTTCTAATAGTACCCAGATGTCACATGGCAGCTCTTTGGCTAATTACACCCAAATTAGCTATTAGGAGATTGACAACTGGTTAGGATTATGTTTTGGGGTGTAAGTATCATCGTTGGTACTAGACATTTGGGTGGGTGCTCGTCTTGTCTCTAGGTGGTGCTGTAAATAGCCACATGGGTTAGCCAGCCCAAGTACTGAGCCCGAGTGATGACTGTTAACACCCCGGGTGGTAGAATCATGCGTATTATAATATCCCATGTGATCAACAAATCAAACTAATTTGAATAAGTGAAAATGACACAAAAAAGAAATTACCCTGGGAGAAAGTGAGGTCCCCCCCCTAACATTTCACAGATCCGACACACACACACACACCCATTCACTCTCACATCCACACCTAGGGCAATTTTGAATAGCCAGTTCACCTAATGTGTATATCTTTGGACTGTGGGAGGAAACCGGAGTACCCGGAGGAAACCCACACAAGCACGGATGGAACATGCAAAGTCCACACCGAAACGATCGAGCCCGGGACTCAAACCAAGGACTTTCTTGCCATGAGGCCGACATGCTAACTACTACGCCACTGTACCACCCAAATGAATCAATAAGGTGACACCTAATGGATCATGAGTATAACTTATTCATGTGAATTTGTGTAAGGTTTGGTGCAGAGGTCTTAGTCTCACAGCGAGGGGAGGAGGCTCTAAGGACATCTTCACTGTCCATCTGGGAAGTAATTACAACGCGTGTCCAGCACAGTTTAGAGCAGAAATCCACTCGAACGGAAACCGTCTAGCTTCATTTTGCACCTAAGTCCCGTAGATATGGCAACTAAAGCCAGAGAAGATGATCTGTCTTTGTTGTCGGCCACAGCCACTTAACAAGGAGAAAAATATCAGTGTAACTCCCGCTCAGGGTGATCCGGGCTCTATTTACCGAAGGAACCCGTGACAGATGGGATCTTGGCCTTTACAACTGCCTGTGAGTGCCACAGTTGGAATTTTGAACGGTCTCACTCATCAAAATGGTCCATTACACAGCGGAGAAACATTAAGCAACGTCCACCTCACAGGTGCTGCAGCCATGACTAACACCGGCCGCTGATGGATGATCCTCGGTGATGCTCGCCAGTTTCAGTGTTGTTTATACAGCTGATCATCTCATGGAAAAACCCCTCCAGTTAGGCTGTAATCATGAAATGCTCTGAAATGCATGAAACATTCATAGATATTCTAATCAGCGTCATCTTAGACATCATGAATGTAGATTCAGTTAAGCTAGGGTTTCTAATTATAAGACTATTTCATTAGAATTGTTTCTATCCTTCTAATCTTCATTCATTCAAATCGCTTAATCCTACAAGGGTCACGGAGAGGCTGAAGCCTATCTCAGCTAACTCTGGGAGAAGGCAGGGTACACCATGAACAGCTAGCCAGTTCATCACAGGGCCAACACACACAAACATTCACACTCATACTCGCACTCGAAGGACACCGGAGTACCCAGAGGAAACCCACACAAGCACGGGGAGAACGTGCAAACTCTACACTGTAACACTCCTTCTGAGCCCAAGATGTGAATCCAGGACCTTCTTGCTGGGAGGCGGATGCTAACTGCTACGCCACTGCACCGCCATTCTTGTAAACTTAATGAATGAACTTGTCCTACTTTACTAGATTTACTGAATAGATCATTGATAGTATGATTCGTTAATATAATCATCTATACAAACTGATATGGATGACTTACTTGGGATCTTGTTATTGCATTAACCCATTATCTATACCGCTCATCCATCAGATGAAGACAGCTTGAGAGGCGAGACACCCCCTGAACAGGTCACCAACCTATTAGTATTACAGGACTAAAACAAACTACCAGTTGCACTCACATTCACTGCTATTGGGAATTTAGAGTATCCAATTGACCTAATGTGCATGTCTTTTGACTGTGGGAGGAAACCAGAGAACCTGGAGGAAACCCACACAAGCATAGAGAGAACATACAAACCCCACACACAGAAAGGTCTTGGGGCAAGAACACTGAGTGCTAAACACTGACTCACTGCACTGACCATTATGTTAACATACTAAAACAAAAACAAAAAAAACACATGCAAACCAGACGTGCACAGTACGAACCACTGCACTACTATTTGTTTATTTAAGTATTTACTTGTTTGCTTTTGCTAAGATTTAAATTGTGTACTCCCAATTGAGATTTGCTAAACAAACATGCAAATAAATATGTAAACAAACAAACAAATAAACATTTGTCTCCGCCCAATGTTTGAAAAAATATTCTTATTTTCTTCATTTCTCTTTTATTTAATTGTTTGTTTGTTTGTTTGTCTCTGTTTGTTTTTACCTCCACCAAGGCAGGTGGTCTGTGACCATGAAGACTCAAATACTAATGAACAGATTTTCACAATTCTTTCACCAAATATGGGTCTTGGGCCTTTTGTTTAAATTAAAATTAAATTAAATTAAATATGTTTTAGGCGTGACCCAGACCCGGATCCACAAGGGTTTTGAAGGATTTTTTTAACATTGCATGATAGGACAAGATGGTGGAAATCACCCATAATGCGCCGAGAGCAAAACATTGCACCGCTTAAAAATAATTGCAGAACAGGCTACAAGGGGGCAGTGTAACTCTACATCATCTGCCAGTAAACCTGGATTGAAAGGTTTAGAGATTGTACTACTTGGTGGGGGTCTGCACTCTGAGTGCATTTCTAGTTTATTTTTATTTATTTCTATGCTGCTTGTTTTTACAAGGTTTTCTATTTTTTTTTATTTAAAAAAATTTATTTTATCTTTAAGATTTTTTCCTGAAATTCTGGATTTAGATTACATCAATAAACTGACACTAATTTATATATGAATGCATAATAAATTACTCATTCATCTCCAATAACCTCAGGGTGGCGTTGGATCATTGGCACGAGGCTGGAAAATCAGTCCATCACCAATAATGAAGATATGTATATAATATGTACAATAATGTGTAAATTTCCTCAATGCTACAGGTCAACTTAAAATAATAATATAATAATAATAATAATAACAACAACAATAATAATAATAATAATTGCGCAGTGGTGGCTTAATCAGTTAAGGCAATGGGCTACTGATCCGAAGGTCAGCGATTCAATCCCCACTATCACCACTGTTGGGCCCTTGAGCAAGGCCCTTAACCCTCAATTGCTCAGCTGTATAAAAATGATTAGATGGATCAAATAAAAAACAATCATTGTTTTTTAAACTATCCCAGTGCTGCAGTGTAAAATATATATATCATGCCTAATATATCAGATAATATTAAATACAATGATTCACCCACGCACCGTCCGGAGCTGAGTGAGCGTCTATCTCAAGGTCAGAAATAAATATGCACTTGGCATATAAAGGCTGGATTTATATATAGTGCAGCTTAAATGTGTCTTTTGTTAAAATAATATTTAAATTAAATAGTTTTGACTTGTCGGCTTCTGTAATGACCAACACTTAATTTATTCAAGTGATAGAATAACAGAAAATAAATCTGGCGGTATAATGCTTGAATGATCTCATATATTTCGTGACTCAAGTTCAAAAAGACAATAAGACGGGATTCTTGAATCTGGATCTTCACCCAGTGCTGAATATCAAAAGATGTCTTTAACGATTTGCTCTTAGCTCATGTCTTAGTGCAGATTATTATGCTGTTCTCTGATCAGTGAACAGCACACACACACACACACACACACACACACACACAATCCTGTACTTCTATCTTTGTGAGGATACTCTTTGCATAATGTATTCCAACCCCTTACCCTAACCTTAACCATCACAAATAAATGCTTAACCCCCACCTTTATCCTAACCTGAGCCTAAACCTAAGCTTCACCCTAGCCCTAACCTAAACCTAATTCTCACCTGAACCCTAAAAGCAGACCTTTGAAGAGGTGAGGACCAATAAAAATGTCTTCATCTCCTAAAAATGTCCTGGAGGTAGTACAAGCATAACACACAAAGACCTGCACACACACACACACACACACACACACACACACACACACACACACACACACACACACACAGGCGCACACAAATACACACGCAAAATCCTGTACTTCTGTCTTTGTGAGGACTCATTAGCATAATGTATTCCCTAGCCCTTTACCCTGACCTTACCCATCACACACAAACTCCTAACACCTACCTTTATCCTAACCCTAACCTAAACCTAATTCTAACCTGAACCCTAAAACCAAGTCTTAACCCTCAAACACGCCTTTAAAGACCAGCCAAAATGTCCTCACTTCCCAAAAATGCCCTCACTCTGTTGGTTAAAACCGTACTCCAGTACTCAATTTGTAACAAGTGGCAGCAGGGTGGTGTAGTGGTTAGCATGTCCTCCTCACAGCAACAAGGTCCTGGGTTTGAATCCCAGGCTCAGGCATTTCTGTCTGTTGTTTGCATGTTTTCCTGTGCTTGTGTGGGTTCCTTCTGGCTACTCCGGTTTCCTTCTACAGTCCACGGACATTCACATCAAGCTAATTGGCTGCTTGAAATGGCCCCTAGGTGTGAGTGTAAGTGTGAATGGTTGTGGGTGTTGGCCCTGCGATGGTCTGGAGAACTGTTCAGGGTGTACCCCACCTTCGCTCAGTGTCACACACACACAGACTCCTCTTTCAGGAAAGAGACACGTCATCCACATTTCCTTTCACACAGGTAAGATTAATTGCATTCTCTTGGCTCTTGTCCTGCTCCCAAACCTTGAAATGCATCCGATAATTATATTTCCTTTCGAGCAAGGAGTAAATGCGTTGGATTCCTGCTCGTTTTTAATTCTCCCTGGAAGAACAGCATTATCACACTGAAATGGTTTTGACCCTCAGAAACGGGACCCCAGGAAAAAAAAAAAAAACGTAAATGGTAAGAGACTATCCAGTGTTCCAGTGTGCAACTTATTGCCTTTATAAAATGAGAGAAAAGCCAAAGAGCACGGAGGACACACAGCCACATCAATTTCCCATCAGGCCCTGAGTTCAGCATTTAATTTGCTCTGTGGCATTGAACCCACGCAGAGGGGCAGGGGGACAGATCGCACTCGTTTACCAGCCAGGGAAATGTCAATATTTACTCAGCGGCATGGATTCAGCACCACAGCCAGAGCCTGCCCGTTCTTTTGCCTGCTGAGGAACGCCAGTCTGCCTGAAGAGCCAGAACTTCCATTAATTCTGTTGTTTTTATGACACTTGTTTTTCAGCCGGGTTAAAATAGGCGAGTTGATAGGCGGCAATATTGGTTACCAATAAGCAGTAATAAAAAGGCATCTGGCTCATTGGTGGGCGGCACGGAGGCGCAGTGGTTAGCACGTCTGCCTCACAGCAAGAAGGCCTGGATTCGATTCCCGGGCTCGGCCGTTTCTGTGTGGAGTTGTATTCCGCCTTCGCCCGAAGTCAGCTGAGATGGGCGCCAGCCTCCCCGCGACCCTAATTAGGATTAAGCGGCTTAGAAAATGAATGAATGAATAAATGGCTCATTGGTTCATGGGAATCATTAAAGGAGCTTCAGGCAACTGGCACAAATGTGAACGACTCAAGATTTATTCGTAGATTTCAAGAATGTTTTCCCCTCCAGAACTTCTTATCAAAATGACGTGACATCAGTTCAAAACAAACCGTTCAGCACAACTCTGTTGGATATTAGTCTTCAGCTGAAGCTCTTGAGGAAATTCTGAGCTCGGTCTCAACTGACCTCTGAGTAGATCAGCAGGGTTAACATTCGCTTTTTCATCAGATAAACATTTAAGATTTGTCTCTGGTAATAGTTTACACATGAACGGATTTCACTTTCTGAAGTCGTCAATCCCACCCATGCAATCAAGACGCAATAATAAAAATATGAATGTTAGTGAAAAGCAGGGTTCGCCTCTGACATTAGCGACAGCGAAAGTGTTTGCCAAAAACTGCGAGCTGAACATCAAAACCAGAAAGAATTTTAGCGACACGTTACAACCGCTTACAAATGCTTAGAACTATTTGCAGAGAAATGAGTTCACAAAAATTGTCTTTGCGGCAAGAAAAACTGTTTGTGAACTGTTTAGCAACCTTATATTATAAACCCTGATGAAACCCAAAATTCGCTAAGCTCGTTAGCATTCGCCGCTCCGTGAGATACTAGCTTTATAGGGCAGCATGTTTGGGACGTCCACCTCACAGCAAGGTCCTGGGTTTAAGTCCGTGACTCGGCAAGGGCGTTTCTGTATGGAGTCTGTGCTTGCATGGGTTTCCTTCGGGTACTCTGGTTTCCTCCCAGAGTCCAAAGACATGCACAATAGGCTAATTGGCTGTTCCAAATTGCCCCCAGGGGTGAGTGTGAGTGCTTGTGTGTGTGTGTGTGTGTGTGTGTGTGTGTTGGCTTTGCAGTGGTCTGGCAAGCAGTTTATTGTGTACAATGCCTTCGCCCAGTGTTGGCGGGGATGGGATTAAGCAGTGTGGCAAATGAGTGTGAGATGAGATGAGTGTACGTGTTAGTAGCATGACACCTTGGTTTATGAGCGTACAACTGATTACAACTGCTATAATGTAAGCAATAACAGGAAATAACTATGAATGGATAGCATGTATGATGCATCTTTGTTTGTATAAATGCAAAACTGTAACTCTGAGGAACTCCTGGGGTATAAAGCTTGCGTCGTACGTAGCCGGAATCACTTCACGGTAGACGACGGCAGATGATTTTTAGCCTTTCAGAGGTCAACCGGCATTGTCTCGGAAGTGTTCTGTGCATTTCTATTGGAATATGTGAGAGCCGGGGAGCTATCTTAAGGAACGGAAGGGCATGACCTTCATTCAGGTTAAGTTTGGATTATGCAGCTAACGTTTTGCCAACTCGGCTTTCCTGTTATCAGCTGGTTTAGGAACACAAAAGAAATGTTTTCCGCAAAAATGTGTTATGCTACACGTATCAGTGACGTAGCCCAGCCCAGAACAATGAGTTCTTGTCACTATCAGGCTGGAACAGCCAATCAGAAAGGCAGCATGTCTCTGAGCATGCCTAGAGTCATAACACTCGCTCGTACATTGAAAACAAACAAGGACTGATGTTGTCGGTTACATGATCGTTTTATATAGCTAGTAACATTTATTCACCATCTTGGTACCCTTTAATCTGGGGTCAAGTGCCGGATCAGTTCAACCGTTGCAACCGGAAAGGCATCCGTGAGACATGCATGGTTTACTGGATGTCACCATAGATTTCCATAGGGGTACAAATGTACATGGAACAGTGACTACTACATATGCGTCGCAGTTACGCAGTTACATGACGGCTGTGATGTATGAGTTGCTGATTCTCATTTTTCTCAGGCAACTGAATATTTCCTTGGAATGGTCTACGTAAGACCCATGCTTAAGAGGAATGAAGGCTATTCCGTACATGCTGCTCTTGGAAGAGAATCAACTCTGGAGTGGTAACAGTAAGTCCGCTTCAACACACCGCCCTGCTGATGATCGTTTTCCCGTAACAGCACCCCTCCATGAGAGTTATGCCTTGGCCAATCTTGCTGGTGTGTCCACAAGGTATTATGATCACATATGACTTAATGACGAAGTACAAAATAAATGGAGACCACCATTTTACCAAAAAAGTCTGATATTCTCTTCTCATTAAACAAGTCCTTAATCATCTTTTTGTGGCGGGGGAATGATTCTCTCAAAGAGGATTATGACTGAGCATGACCAGGCTATCAGGCGGGAAAAGGGGGGCATTCCTAGTATCATCTGTATCGACCCTTATATTAATTTGCATGCAAAGTCTGTCTTACGTTTGCTGAGGGTATAGAGTGAGGTTTTCATCTTTTTTTGATGTTAGCGAGTCTATAGGCCTTTTATGATGGGCGTTCAGCCTCTGCTCCACGGGGAATCTCCTGCGTTGCGTGCAAGCTAAAATGTTTGCCATGTTTAATGATGCACAAAATGCTCCTGAGTAAAAGTTATTTATCTTTATCGCCGCCCTCCTGAAGCGCTGTCAGTTAAACGGAGCGAATTACTTGCTGACTGTAAACGGAGGTGACATCGCCTCCATGCCACAAGACGAGGCTCGCTACTGAGAAATCTTCTCTATTAAATTCTATTTAATACTCCATTATCATTTGTTGCTGCAAGTCTGGGTCCTCCCCTGGCATTGATGGCAATGCTGACATTAAATATTAATCATTTAATAAAGTTGTTTAATATTGGCGGTAGCTACAGGAAAGCGTCTATTGCCATATATGGCGTGCCAAATAAAAAGGACGAATATCAGTTTCACTTTTTAAGGAAATAAATGAAATTAACATCAGAGATATGAAATATCATTGTTTATTGTTTACGGCTTGTCAATATTTCTGTTTTTGGCTTATTTCTCGACAGCAGGCTATACTAACTCTTCCCTCATTTTGGCAAATGAGAGCAGCGAAGAGATGACTGATTATCTAATCACACACGGGTGAGCTGCAGCGCCATGCCGCCCCATTAATCATGCTATAGCCTGGCCTTTCAGTCGAATCAGCTCCAGTTTCCCAAATCCCCTGAAATTACCCAGACGCAACCTAATGCCATCGTCTACACACACACTCACACACACACACACACACACATACGACGCATAGGAAACCAATAGGAAGCTTCAAGAAAATCTGAGCTAAATGCTCTGGCACTTTCCCTTCGTCTGATTTCGTTCCTTACCGCAAAAGACTCAACGCATCAACGCATTACCCACTAGCATGATTTTATTTGTATTTAAGAGAATTCGGAGCCAGGTTAACAGATTATTGCCAGAGACGTTTTTCTTAATTTAGTGCTTAGTGTTTCATTGTATGAACGTCATATCCAAAGTATTCTGGAAAGACTTAGTTAGTGGAGGAATGTGTAGGATGTGGGTCAAAAGGAGGCGTGGGTATATAATGCAAACACAATCTTTTCACTCCTACACCTCCACTCTTTGGAGAGCAACACAATAGCCGTGTGGGCTATTTTTCCAACAAGGATCCTGCTTAGTTTTGGGCTAAAATGCAGATCGGATGAAATAAATTGGCATGTATCGAGCGTAGAGCGAGTGAAGGATGATGGTTACTGTGCAACTCTCCGGGGTTCGAAACGGAGAAGTATTCATGTCGGATGGAGCAGCCGAGCTCACTGTGCCTGTGGCCGTGTTGGACCTCCATCAGAGAGAAAAATATAACATTCAACCCATGTTGTGCTCATGCAAAACGATCAATACGCACCTCATCACAGCATACATGAGAGCAAAATTGCCAAGAGATGAAATGAAAACAATCACAGGACAGCACGATTTACTGCAGTCAGAATTCTGTTTCGAATAGAACCGATAGTGCAGTGAATTCTCAGCATTTTATTATCCTGCTGTTTCATGCGCTTGACAACAAGGCTTACACTTTGTACACTTTACCTTTATTAGAGTACACCTGGAACAGTTCGCCAAGCCATCACAGGGCCAACACATTCACACAACACACAATTATACACTTATACTCACACCTAGAAGCAATATGCAGCAGCCAATTAGCCTAATGTGCACGTCTTTGGAAGGAAACCAGAGTACCCAAAGAAAACCCATGCAAGCACAGGGAGAGCATGCAAACTCCACACAGAAACACCCGAGCCCAGGACTCAAACCAAGGACCTTCGTGCTATGAGGCGGATGTGCTAACCATTATGCCACGGTGCTACCCTAAATCAAAAGTTGTGTACCAAATTCTTGTTTTTATTTGCTGTAAAATATGTATGTCATACAATCTTCCACCTATCCATTCATTACGCATACTGTTCATTCTTCAGGGTTGCGAGGGAACCTGGGGCCAATCCCAGCTGACTTTGAGTGTGAGCTGGGGTACACGATGAACAGGTTACTCACCCATTACAGGGCTATGTTGTACAATCACTGTGCACATTTTGAACTCCTATTGGTTATTGATTAGCAACCGACATTTCGCCAACAGCTTTTCTCACCCCGAGGAAGGCTGTTGTCGAATCCTCAGTCCTCACTAATAAATAACACATGAAAGTACAGAGTGTGCAATTACTTTTTCGCCGTTTCCTGGGGCAGTGGTGGCCTGGTGGTAGGGTGCTGGTCGGGGGTTCATACCCCACTGCCGTCCCCCCAGTGCAGCTAACTGGGTTATCAAAGGCCAGCCATGTCTCTCACTGTCTGTGGTGAGAGGCATGTAAAAGAACCACTGCTGTCTTTCATAAAGAGTAGGCCATTGGATTGCCGTCAGCGTGGTTCTGCCCTGCGATGGCTTGGTGAGCATTGACCATGACATCCATCACCAAAAATTAAAAACTTTTAGTGGTGATCAGTGGGGTATACAGTATAATATACTATATGAACACTAAACACAGTAATCTAAGAGTTTTCATTACACCTTGACGGCTATGGATACTTGAGTATGCTATTGGAGACATAGCTAATGTTTTGTGCTATGATATAGTTTGTAATAACAGATGGGTTGTCAATTCCCACAGACTGCTTCAGGAAACTTCCATTTTCTTAAAATTTGGTCATTTGCCAATTACCACCCACTAGCGAAGTCTCCCATCTAGTATGACAGCTACCTTCTAGCATGTGCTTCATCTGAGATATGCAAAGCCAGCCACCACATTCTTTTGAACTGCTCCTCATGCTACATCACTCGTTGGGTAGTATGACTGTGATTGACAGGGGAAAGAGTAACTCCGTTCCTCCACCCAGTCTACAGCTGTCACAACAGCCTGCTATCTACTGTATTGGACACATATTCTTCTTCCTGGTTGAGCAATACATAAAGACGGTACATATAGGTGATGCTTACATAATGCGAAGTCTTGCCACTTTCACTGTGATTTTTGCTTCCTGTTTTACCCTAACCTTTTGGCTTCTTCTCATTTAGACTTTTGGAATTTGCTTTCGCTCTGATTGTGTTTCCACCATTTTTTTTACCTCGACCGCAATAGAGAGTTTTGGCAGAGGTATTATCGCCAGCGTCTGTTTGTTTGTTTGTCAGTTTGTATGCAAACATAACCCTGACCACACCCATGCAAGAACTTTCGCCAAACTTGGTGGGGACACTACCCTTCATGATTCCCAGAGATGATTTGATTTTGGATTGTCAAGGTCAGAGGCAGTGGCATGGATGGCGTAGCGGTTAGCATGTCCGCCTCACAGCAAGAAGATCCTGGGGTCAAGTCCTGGGCTCTGCAAGGGCGTGCCTGAGTTTGCATGTTCTTCATGTGCTTGCGTGGGTTTCCTCCAGTTACTCCAATTTCCTTTCACAGTCCAAAGACATGAACATTAGGCTAAATGGTTGTTCCAAATTGCCCCTAGGTGTGAGTGTGAATGGTTGTGTGTGTGTTGGCCCTGCGATGGAATTGCGAGCTGTTCAGGGTGTACCCTGCCTTTGTCCATTGTCAACTGAGACAGGCTGTAGCCTCCCTGCAACCCTAGTGAGCTTTAAGGGGTTCAGCAAATGAATGAATGAAGGTCATAGGTCAAGGTCAGAGCAAGGTCACAGTCTTTAGACAGTTAGACATTTCTCACGGTAAAATTAAAATTGTATCTGAGAATCAATATGACATAGACCCATATATGCAATGAGGGACAAATAGGAAACCATAGACATGCGTTTAAATGGCATAATCCCCTTTGACCTTGAGTGATCTTAAAAGGTCGAAATCAAGGTCAAATGATTTTGAGTACTAATAATGCAAATAACATTAAGAAAAGAACATCCATGTATTATAGAACATAGCAACAGATTATAGCATGTGGGTAATTAAAACCCATATAGGACCTATTTGGTACATTATGCATGCTGCATGGTGGAGGTACCTTGCACTGTATGAGTCGCCTGTAGTTGTTGCTGTTTGGTTGGTTGGTTGGTTGGTTGGTACGTCGGTTGAGGTTGTTCTGCCTGGCCTCTGACTTAGGATTTTGTACTTTCTTTTAATAAACCTCCTGCATATCAAGCCTTAAACTTCTCCTGAATATATGTGTCATAGACGGGATTCAAAGTCCCAACCATGGGGCGAATATTGTTCTGTTGTGGGCCGGGTAAATTTCAATTTGATTGAAAAGCACACTACAGAGTCTTCATAAGGCATACAAAAGGTCATCAAATTTGCAGAGAATGCACTGAGTCCCAAAGTAAAAATAGCACAAGAACCAATACATATCTATCAAACTGTCATAATGGCTGTGTTTGCTCTGATCCCAGCGTCTCAACCCTTAATAATTCAACATTCTGTCAGGTCAATGCCAGCGTTCAACGATACATTGATATTATTCAGAGTCTAAGTTCCGCACACTTTAGATTTGTCGTCCTGCTCTCAGACAGCGAGGCAGCATCGTGCTTTCTGTGTGAAGACTCAAAGTTTATTAGTCTCTCTCTACTTTTGCAGACTGCAAAGCCCTCTGAGCCAGATGCCTTATTTTGCCATTCCCTTTCATGTTAGTGGAATAAACTTATCAGTTTAATGCAGTCTTCCAGATATCACACTGATTCCCATTCCCATTCCCTCTGGCCCATCAGGAAACTTCGGCTGAAGATGAAAGCAGAGCGAGAGGAGAAGAATATGCACTTTTAAATATGAGCTCGACTCAAAAGCAAGCCTCGGTGACGTGTCAGGGTTCAGCGAGAGGTCAACGCAAGATTACAGCAACGGCGTGTCTGCTTTGAAGGAAGGATGCGGGCTGCTATCTGCATTACCCTGCACAGCACTGACTGCAGGGTGGATCAAACCTGTTATGCATGTATATCACTGCGCAAGCCTTTCTCGAGCATTATATCTAATATGTGTTGACGCTGCTGTTCAGGTCTAGGACATATGCAGCATTCTCAATTTTTGCTTAGTGTGCATGACGGTAAGGATTATGTAAGGAATACAACACTCCAGGATATGGAATTTGGTTCCTCGGTGTGCCCATGACTGGCAATGGACCATGGCTGGAATGCTAAAAGAAACATTTAGCCAAAAAAAAAAAAAAAAAGCCAACACAGTTTTGCATAAATGTAATCAGTCGAGGCATGATTTATAGCCAATGTGCACATAATTATTTTTTTAAACCATGAGACTAATATTGTGATGAAGGATTAGAAATAATAGACGTTGATCCAACCAAAAATTGTAAAATTTCATTTTAAGATGATCTCCTTGGATGGCATACTTTGAGCTTTAAAAATAAATTACACCATAAAAAGTCTTTTCGTATCTACCAAGCTTGTCTGTCACCGACAGAAAAACGTGTCTTGGCCTGGTGTATGCTTTCTAAACCACAAAACATACTTCATGGCCTTGAAATGTAATGCCCAGTACATTTTTTTTTTGGATTTGCTGAGCGATAGGTTGGCAAGTCATACCCCCAAAAGTGAGGATACTCTGCCTTGAACTGAGGTTGTGCTGAAAATTCTCGAATCTACATTTGCAGTTACAGTATTTGGTAGACACCCTTATCCAAAGTGACTTGCATTCGTCATTTATTTAAACATATATACGTATATATCGGGTGGGCCAAAAAAAAAAATGGGCCAAACTTTAACGTTCAATAATTCTGAAACCCTTGATCATAATCTTATAAGAATGTACTGGATTTACCAAACAGGTGTTCTTAGTAATTCCTCTAAATATCAAGTTAATACCTTAAATAGCCTTTGAATGAGAGCAAAATCAAAACTGCGTCTCAAATATTACAGTATCGGACATCTGCGTCTGCCATGACACAACACGTCAGGTGACAGGAGCAGTGCTGCAACAGGTGTTTCACCTGTCAATCAAGTGTCATCTGGGAATAGGGCGTGGCTCGTGAATTTATCGAAAAAGACGAGTGGCCACCACAGTGTCCAGCGTGTAACGCAATGGACTATTCAATTTGGAATTTGCTCAGTGAAAAAGTCTATGAAGGGTGCATGGAAAAATTCGGTGAGGAGGAACTTAAGGCCAGAGTCGATTGAGACGGGTCATCGATGAGATGGTCCAGTTGGACCCTGGGAAAAAAAACGTCTGCGTGCTGTTTGTGAGGAAAATGGTGGACCGATTGACCACTTGTTTAAGTGACATTACGTAGGACTATATTCCAGTATTGTAATTTGCTCTCATTCAAAGGCTATTTAAGATATTAACTTGATATTTGCAGGAATTACCAAGAACATCTGTTTGGTAAATCCATTACATTTTTAGAAGATTGTGATCAAGGGTTTCACAATTACTGAACATTAAATCTTGGACAATGTTTTTTTTTTTGGCACACCTGATATAACTGAGCAAGTGACGGACAAGGGCCTTGCTCAAGGGCCCAACAGTGGCAGCTTGGTGGTAACTGGGGCTTAAACCCCCAACCTTTGGATCAGTAACCCAGAGCCTTGACCACTGAGCCACAGCTGTCAAACTTGGCCTTCGTAGTGCTTTGTCTCGTTTTACCCCAAGAAAACGCTGACATATTTTGCTGATGAACATATTGAACACCGCACACAGCATGTCAACATTCCCATTCCAGTCGTGCCAGATGTCACTTCGTAGCGATGGTGTGTTATTGAGATTCGAGTTTTGCTTTAGTCAGGTAATACAGGCAGCTGGCTACGACAATGCAGCATCCGGTGACATATGACTCAGACAAATGTCCAAATGTCAGGTGCAGTGCATGGAGCAGAACCTTCACTGACACAGCTCAGGTTCTTTACCGATAACATCATTAATCATTTGTTTCAGCCTAAAGGAAATACTGAAAGATGCTCAAAGCGAGCGTTTCCTACTTTGAGGCTGGAGATGGCTTACCAAAGTCGATGTGACAGCAGTTACTAGTCAATTATTAACATTCCCTAAAGTGTTGTACCACAGCACTGTTGAATTCCAACTCACTCACTCATTTGCCAAACTGATTAATCCTATTAGGGTCGCGGGGAGGCTGGAGCCTCTTTCAGCCAGCACTGGGCGAAGGCGGGGTACACCCTCAACAGCCCTTCAGGTCATCACAGAGCAACACACAACCATTCACACACACACTCACACCTAGGATGAAACTAGAGTGCCTGGAGGAGACACAAGTCCTAAAAGTAGATCAGGAGAAGCCACTTGGTAATTTATTTATTGAATAACTCTGAGTGGCAAAAGTATTTGAACCTTTGCTTTCAAACCCAGGGGCACGGTGGCGTAGTGTTTAGCACATCAGCCTCACAGAAAGAAGGTCCTGGATTCGAGTCCTGGGCTCGGTAAGGGCATTTCTGTGTGCAGTTTGTATGCCCCCCACCCCACCCCCACCCAATGTTTACATGGGTTTCCTCTTGGTACGCTGGTTTCCTCTAACAGTACAGAAACATGCATATCAGGCTAATTGGCTGTTCCAAATTGCCCACCAACAGTGTGAATGGGTGTGTCTGTTAGCCCTGCAGTGGTCTGGACAGCTGTTCAGGGTGTACCCTGCCTTTGCTCAGTGTCGGCTGAGAAAGGCTTCAGCCTCCCTGCGACCCTGATAAGATTAAGCGGTTTTGTCCAAAGACGTGCACATTAGAACAACCGGCTACTCTAAATTGCCCCTTGGTGTGTATGTGAATGATTGTGTTTGAGTTAACACTGTGATTGAGTAGCGACCAGTTTAATATGTACCCGATGTTTCATGGGATCGGCTCCAGCATCCCCACGACCCTGATGGATAAGCAGTGCAGATGATGGATGGATGGATGGATGGATGGATGGATGGATGGAGGGACGCAAAAAACTCACAGACAGAGGATTGGTTGGTAACATGATAGCTCCGTTTTATAATTATTTTTATTATTATTAATATTCATTAATATTCATCTACAATACAGCCTGCACCACACTGAAAACTCTCTTGGTTTATTATTATGGCTTATTTGAAAAAATCATAGGCTCAGGCTTCAATTTTCATTTGAATTCAATGTGGAAGATTCTCATCATGAAGTCCATATGCGGTAATTTATTGTTGCTGGTATGTGTTCAGACTGCTTTAATATACAGCTTTCACCAGTGCTGGTGTGAAAACGTTGCTCCCGGCTGTGTGTGAAGCTCGCGGTATTTCTGTTTAATATTGCTGTGTGGTTCTCAGGGGAGAGAGAAGCCAGACACTTCAGGGCTTGTAAATTCAGCTGAAAACGAGGCCTCGCCAGGTACACGCTCACTACGCTTTTGCTACCACTTTGCACAAGCTGCCTGTTGAAAGCAATGAAGATGTTTGTTGTTGACAGGAATGCACTATTTACCAGCTTCTGAATTACTACGCCATAGTGATCATATAAATGTCCATGGTCTCAGATAAGTTTTGAGATGCATTTGTCTCTGTGAAGTTATTTCAATTTTAGCCAGGGGCGAAGTAACGTTGCTTGTAATCAATATTGCTTGTCTGGGGTGCAATTAGTTGGGGATTAATCATTGCTCACGGGTGTATAAATTATAAATAATGCCAGGACGAGCCCCTCAGACGGAGAGAACTTGGTGTACTAGAGTCTGGAGAATCAAACACAGCAGTCGAGGAAAGAAAAACATTTTCGAATCAATCCAAATATTTTTCTATGCAAGTTGCTAGAAATGTAGGGAAGAATCCCAGAATTGACTCTTGATGGAAGCCTGCTTGGAGCCGTTTGTGTGTGTGTGTGTGTGTGTGTGTGTGTGTGTGTGTGTGTGTGTGTGTGTGTGTGTGTGTGGGAGAATCGATAGAATGATTCATCTCAAGAGCTTTAATGGCAACCCACTGTGGGTGCCATAGCTCCATGAACCTTTTATTTGCCCGTAATACCATTTGATATGTTCCTTCGATTCGCTCTGCATCCCCCCAAGAGGGCTACGGCATTACAAGCCACCTCAAAGCAGACAACAAACAAGACCATTTATGATATTTTTCCCCCATTGCCTGCTAATGCAGGACAGGAAAAAAAAAAAATCCATGAGATAATCAATACTGTCACGAGCACATAGACCCATAATGCAATGCCTAATGCATAATTGCAAAGCTAATGCATATCAATGCCGCAATGAGGTAATAACTCGTTTCATTTCTTTACCTCTCTTTTTAAATTGCACACTTCGCTGCTAAAATGAAGAGAATTTAATCCGGTCTGTGAGCTTCGGCATGTCTAAGTAGCACATATGCTGGATTGCCTACTGATTTGTGCTTCAAAATAAATCTGAGCCTCAGTCTGAAAGCAACTATCGATTTCCTGTTTCATCCGTGCAAACATTAGCAGAGTGATTAGTGGGTTTGCATGCAGGCTAGGAAGGAAAGTTGGGTAGAAGAAACCAGAAATATTTGTGGCTATTTTTATGCTTTCCCATGCATGCTAGTTAAACATTTTCTGACACACGTGTCGATTTAAGCACATGACTTTAGAAAGATATTAGCCGTGCTGGCCACCATGTCTCCGTGCCGCCCCCACTATGCTACCGTGGCACCGAAACAAAGAACAACACCAGATAAATTAACCAAGAAATATCCTAACGAACAAAAACAAGCAGTCACACAACCAACAAACAAACCGACCAATCAACAAATTACCAACTAACCGGCCAACCAGCCTAACAACATCAACAAATAAATCAACAACAAATGTAAAATAACCATCAAGCAAACCAACTAATTAACAAATGACTGAACAAATCATTAAATCAACCATAGAATATCAACAGATAAAATAAATAACAGAAAATAAGAAATGCCCCAACAAGCCAATCAGCCAACCACACAACCAACCAACAACAAATGAATGGCCCTGAAGGAATCACTGTTCATGGCACCATGTACTTAATGGTATTTATTTGTTATTTATTAACATTTTAACCCTTTAAAACATGAAAATGCCAAATACGAAGTCTTTAAACCCTTATTTTAAAACATCATTGAAGGTGGAGGAATTGTGAGTGGAGGGGGTTCAAATTGATTTTGTATTATATTTATCAAGTCTCAAATTTGAAATGATGGAGTGTTGTGGGTAGAATATTGAGATTACTGGTTTTGTCTTTGGTTTAGACGTGTTTGGTTTCAAATCCAGGCGCCAGTTGAATCTCAGCCTGTAATAAATCAATTCTGCTTTGTTGTGCCTCGTGGTTTGTAAGAAGGTTACTTTTCTGCTGTTGTTCATCTTTTATGTTGCATACTTCTGAAAGCATCTGACCCTTTAGGTCTTTTCTTCAAACATAACAGAATGATGTAAATACTTTCTCTCTCTCGCTCTCTCTCTCTCTTTCATTCTCAATGCCAATTCAACTTTCCTTCAACTGAGGTGATCCAAAGGTGTGGGCACTGTTCACGTAGCAGACAAAGGGAGTACGCCATAGTCATGCACATCCAGCAGGAGTGAGCAGTAACTTAGTAAGTGTTACAGACGTTTTTTGTGAAAGTGACACATGCTTATTTACAAATGCACTATGGATCAAAGAGTGAACGTCAGGTTGGCATCTTTTAGTAGCATCCTGCTCCTCTTGACATGAGAATGCCACGCAAAACACCTCTTCTGACTCATTACTTCATTGCCATAGTTGTGCTAAAGCGTTTCAAGGGTCTCCACAAACACATGCTAGTGTCTCACTGTAGTGAAAATCCTTTCAGTGTCGTGATTCCATCATGGATTTTATGAATCACGGGGCAGTGGTGGCCCGGTGGTAAGGTCGGGGGTTCAAGCCCCACTATCAACAGGTTGTCACTGCTGTCCCTCTAGAGCAGCTAACTGGGTTATCAAAGGCCGGCCATGTCTCTCACTGTCTATGGTAAGAGGCATGTAAAAGAATCATTGCTGACTTTTGTCAAGAGGAGGCTGCATTGCTGTCAGCGTGTTTCTGCCCTGCGATGGCCTGGCGAGATGTCCAGGGTGTACTCTGCCCTCACCCAGAGTCGGCTGAGATGGGCGCGAGCATCCCAGTGACCCTAATTATCTAATCCTAATAGGGTCGCGAAGGACGAAGGTGGGATGCACCCTGGACAGGTCACCAGACCATTGCAGGGCCAACACCCATACAACCATTCACTCTCACACTCAAATCTAGGGGTGATTTGGAACAGCCAATTAGCCAACTGTGTATGTTTTTGGACTGTCTGGGGAAACCGGAGTACTCGGAGGAAACTCACGCAAGCACAGGGAGAGCATGCAAACTCGACACAGAAACGCCCTGAGCCCGGGAATCGAACCCAGGACCTTCTTGCTGTGAGGCGGACGTACTTACCACTACGCCACTGTGCGTTATCATTTGAATAAAATATATGTATACTGTAGTCTTTATTTCCTAAGAAAGGCTACAGTACTACAGTTGGGTTCAATTTCCAGAATTACTGCTTATTTAGAAATTATTTTATTCAATCCTTGAAGTGGACTCAGACTTTTAAGCCCTACTTCACTGGATTTTGCAATACGTTCATATTCTGTTTAGGAAGGGCCACTATGGGGACGGAACTAAATTAAAAAATGATGAACCTGATAGTGCATACAACAAAGAGATAGCCTAAGGTGATTTTATGGGGGTTTTTTTTATGCACAACCAGGTTTTTCACAACCTTCAACATACACTTGAAGTCTTAACTTTTTCAAGAGGATTTAAGGATGCTGCAGATCCCTCAACACCCTGGCTTTGAGAAAGTGCATGTAAATGTCTAAGTTTGTCATTGTCAAGTCTGTTCACATTGCTCTGCTGCACTTGATGTCCCTCGTTGCTCACACTTATGTACCATATATTAATTCGAATTTCCATCATTGATACTGGACTGTTTAGTCTGTGTGGCAAGAGAACATGATGGTCCTGGGTTTGAATCCTGGGTTCATTCATGGAGTGTTTTCTCCCATGCCTGCGTAGGTTTCCCCCTGGTACGCCAGTTTCCTCCTACAGTCTAAAAACATGCACATTAGGCTAATTGTCTGTAGGTGTGGATGTGAGTGTAAATGTTGTTTTTTTTGGGTGTGTGTTGGTCTGGCAAGCTGTTTAGGGTATATCCTGATTTTGCGAAGTGTTCCCACGACCGTAACAGGATTAAGCAGTTCTTCAAATGAGTGAGTGAGTGAGTGAGTGAGTGAGTGAGTGTTAAGTTTGTCACAGTGCACGTGTTTACAATCTTACAACCACCTTTCTGGCTGTAGTTTTCTAGACCAGGTTTAAAAGGACTGCGTAGAAACCAAACTCGACTAGGTCATTTATATTCTTTTTCATCTCAAGCTCTGTCCAATGGTGATTCGTCGCTGCAGCCAGCTAGATGACATCATCGTCCACAGAGCTGTTTGAGTTTTTCCAGAAGCTTCTAATACTGTAGAACTAAAAACCACTGAATACCTCTTTTGTTATTTTGCACTGATATGTTTTAGATTTGGTCTTTTCTTAGTCTTGATTGGTTCTGGCTTTGGTCCTTGGGTAGCATTCATCATGAGCTTGCCTTGGTCTCACTTAGTATTGATCGTGGTCTTGCCCAGTATTGGTGTTGGGCTGATCTTTGTTTTGTCATGTTCTCATTTGTTATTGGTCTTAGTACTCTCTTGGTCTGAGTTTTTATAGGACTTGGATACTGATCTTAATTGTGTTTTGGGGTAGTCTTTATTGGGTTTGGCCCTGTCTTCGTCTGGATTTACATTTGAGCTTGTGTCTTTCTATGTTGATACTGGTCATGGTCTTGCTTTGATCTAGGCTGGTATTGGTCTTGAATTACATTGGATTTGTCTTAGTCTTGGTTGTTATTAGTCTTGGTCTTATCTTGGTCTTTAATAGCAAGTCGTGTCAACAACAGCGCTATCTTGCACCTTTTGTGTTAAACTTGTGGAAATGATAGATGAAGAAGTGGCACGTGGTTAGCACGTCTGCCTCACATCAAGAAAGTCCTGGGCTTGGCGACGGCATTTCTGTGTAAAGTTTGCATGTTCTCCTCATGCTTGTTTGGGCTTCATCTATGTATTCCAGTTTCTTCCTACAGTCCAAAGATATGCACATTAGGTCAATAGACGGTTTCAAATTGCCGCTAGGTGTGCGTGTGTCTGGTTGTGTGTGTTGGGCCTGTGATAGGCTGACGAGCTGTTCAGGGTGTACTCTGCCTTCACCCAGATTCGGCTGAGATATAGCCTCCAGTCTCCCCACGACCCTAATAGGAATAAGTGGTGCGGCAAATGAGTGAGTGAGTGATTGCTTTTGGCTCCTTTGACATCTAAGTGCTTTGGTTGCATTCCACCACTACCTTTTGCATAAAAGCATTTGATAAATGAATAAATGTGAATGCAAATGTAAACCAGTGATTGACAAATAAACCAGCCAAAGGGGACCACTGACATGAATAAGAGGAGCAAATACCCTCCTCCACTGAGAAGCCTCCTAAACACAGGTGCTGGACGCCATAATCTCAGAGACGGGCTAATTGAGCTGGAGAGATCTGAAATGTCAGATAATTACGAGCGACTGGGGAGGAGAGTCTAGTGCAGCGAAAAGCCCCCCTGCAGGGCGAAACAGCCTGTTATATTTCATCCTGCACGTGTAGACTCGGTGCACTCCTCATCTTAATATGGAAATGGGAAGCAAATTACCTGTGAAGAAAGGACAATCATTCGGAAGGCCTGGAGTCGAGCTCTGGATGATACACGAGACAGTAGGACTTGGTGGTGGTGTGTGGGCACATGATGTCTTCACGCCTCGATGGCTGACGGCTGAACTGAGATGCTTTGGGGTTTGATTAAATTATAAATATGCGGATTGGAAAATTGTCAAATGAAGGGTTGGGGGAGTGAATTTGTGCAGGTTTTTGTTCGTTTCATATAATCAGCCTAACAGTGACACTGGTTGGCCCCCACACACACAAACGCACCCACACCAAAACAGCACTAGAAGGTACAATCCAGTCGTCCTCTCATAGCCGTATCATCCTTTTTGTCAGTCCGGCTAAATGATTTAATGGGATGAGCTCTGCTCTTTCACCCCCAGCCTAATAGGCTTTATTTACAGCCATCTCGGTGAGGGACATATTACCGGAACACAGCCACACGAGGACTGTTATACACAGACACATTTACATCTCTCTCAATCCTGCCCCGGCTCCCTTCCTATAGGGTTCCTGGTTCCATCGTGCCCCCCACAGGATATTCAAAGTACTTGGCTTTGGCTGAGAGAATTACTGCACTGGCTGACACTCATTATGAGGGACCGAATTTCATTTACATCCACCACACCGGGAGCTTACGGGTCAATTCTTCTCGTGTGCACTTTTCTTTTTTAAATTATGTGTCTGCCACTCAACAATCATGCAGCTGTGCAATGTTTACAGCATTAAGATTCTACAAGCCGTATGACATACCGAGGTCACACACCAGAGCTGTATGCGATTTTATTTACCAATCGAAGCTCGTCATATATGCACAGACTGCTGGGTAATGAGATTTGTATTGCTTTTCTTTATTATTATTATTATTATTATTTTAATTTAAGAATGACATTGCTGCTGTTGAAGCCTGAGTGAAGGCACATAACCGAAGAAAGGTACTGCAAAGTTAGTTTTGCCTACCTGGCATCATCTCATGGGAGCGGAAAAGAAAATACCCTTAAAGAAATGTTCCACCCATCCGAGGTAGAGTACAATTCCATTTTCCACAGCTTGATCTAGCAGGCAGGCTGTGCTGCCTTTTTGCACACCGTACACGGTTGCCTTCAGTTTACATTCCGGCATAGTGTGCTGCAATTTACATTCATGACTTACATTTCTTATTTCATTTGTACAGTGAGGCCTTGCTCAAGGTCCTCAGTGAAAGCTTGGTGGAACTGGGGCTTGAACCGCCGACCAGAACCGCCTGATCAGAAACCCAGAGCCTTATTCACTGAGCCATCACTGCCCACGGTACAGAAAACCTTGAGAGCCCATGCTCTGTGATGACATAGTCTTCCCCCACTAAGGGAATAATATATATATATTATTAAAATATGATTTAAAAGTTAATACATGACTCTTGGCATTTGAATCTGAACTGCATTCCCTCTGGATAACAAACACTGAACACAGAAAAGTCTACGGTTTTATCATCCGAGCTTTGGTACATTGATTAGACAATGTGTGTTCTACTTTCAGTTTCTCCTCCAAACATACACCACCAGTCAAAAGTTTGAAGACCGTTCCTTGTGTGTCCAAACTTTTGACTGGTATTTATGTTTATAAGAATAAGGGTCGTCACTGTACCAGAACAGAATCATTTCTATAGTTTATATTAACTGTGTTTAAATCAGTGGAATAACACCAGAGAAGTTGTTCCCCTCCTTGAATCGCCGCCTTACCGTGGTGGAGGGGTTTGCGTGTCCTGATGATCCTAGGTGCTTGTAGGGTGAGAAGCTCAGCCATCTGGGAGGAGTTCAGAGTAGAACTGCTGCTCCTCCGCGTTGAGGAGCCAGTTTAGGTGGCTCGGGCATTTGATTAGAATGCCTCCTGAACGCCTCCCTGCTGTGGTGTTTCGGGCATGTCCAACCGGGAACGACACAAAACTAGGTCTCGGCTGGTCTCGGAATGCCTCTGTGTCCACCCGCAAGAGCTGGTGAAAGTGGCTTTGGAGAGGGACATCTGGACCTCACTGCTTAGGCTGCTGACCCCCGACCGCTAATGGCTGCGGCACCAACCTTGGATCTCCAGGTTAATAGTTACATGCCTTGATGATGCACCATTTGGGAGGTCTTCCTCCAAACATATTTGAATGTTATATTTAAATATAATACGTGCAAATGCAAACCAGTGATTGGCCAATAAACCAGCCAAAGGGGACCATGGGAACTCGATATATATAATGTTTCTTTCTTATATATGGCTGCTTCTGTTTAAGCCAAATCCCCATTTTCCTCCTCCTTCTTCTTCCTTAGCTCTGCCTCTTTTAAATAAGGTTACAAAACTGGATTCAGATTTGTACGACTTACTGTAACACCCAGTGTGACTATTGTGTAAAATTCATTACCAGTCCACCAAAAAGGAGGCCGTGGCGTAAGCGTTGGGAGCTTTGTGGCGGTGTTCCGGCAGGGCGCTCTGTTAATCCTGTTTCGAAATGAGAGCCACTAGACTCGCTCATAAATCCGTTATTAATTTGTCCTGTGACAATAACTTCCCAGGATATTCCCAACCCCATGGCATTGAAGTTCCAATCATTTAGCCCAAACCCAGTAAAACAGCACTCAATAATATCCTGCTGTCAGACAATTGAATTTGGTGCCTTGAATCTCCTGCATTTATTCCAAATGAGCATTTGTTTAGAACACCATCTGATTTCTGATTGGATCAGGAAGTGTTGGTTTTGGACATGCTGACAGTTGGGACCGTGACGGCGCTGTGATCTGATTGCATCTCGGCGCTCATTTGCTCGATGTCGCATCCGTTCTGAAAATAAATTTAATTTGCGACCGATAAGGAAATCAGCACTAATTTCCCGTTAATGAGAATTTAAATGATGAATGCCCACAATGCGCCTGAGTGAGGTAGTTACAAACAAGGAAGACGGAAAAAATTCAGCCCTACTGTTCTAACGGTGTTCCATCATGGCAGAATTTTTAATCAGGACCATATTGCCTGTAGCAGATGCACTGAACAATGATCAGCCTGCCGGATGGGAGATTTTTTCGGAGCTCCGGACCGTACGGGTTCTGCTGGAGCTGAATTATGCACAGATGTTCGTAGCTGGATGTCAGACATAAGGTCACGGCGACGATCCGCGCTCCTCTGTCAGGAGCGAACGGAAGCAGCTGGCACCTTTAGCAGAAGCCGACTCCGTCTCGACTCGGCAGCGTATCATCATCTCGTCTAAGCAGCACTATCACACACTTGTGGGAAGGAAGGGCTCAGAGAACTGGACACCGGCCAAGAAGAGACTCAAATCGATAGAGGGATGAGGGGAAGAGGAATAAGATGGTACACTGAGAATGGGAGAGAAAAAGTATAGAGAATTTTTTGGTCATATTTCATCAGCGGCCGCTTTCAGAGAAGTCACTTTGTATGTTCTGTATATAAGTACAGAGCATAACGTTAAACAACGATGAGTGAAGGACTTACAGAGACCTAAATGTCTGTTCCATAGAGTTTCGTAGCCATGGAAACCAGTCACTAAGCAACAACTCAAAAGCTACGACACATTTCTTATTAAAGTGATAGAAGATCAGAAGCTCATTAAAGAGTACCACTACTGGTCATCTTTACAGCATAATTTGTGTGTAATGTAATACGTATAAGCGATACAGAGCTTATTTTAACATAAATGGCCATAAAAAGCACAAAACTGGGCAATTTTTTCCTGTGGATTACTAGCGGGATCTGAACCAATGTGGAACAACCATTCTCATTGGACCAGGTCGTCCAGTACATGTAAACAAGGGCAGTGGTGGCTTAGTGGTTAAGGTGATGGGTTACTGATCCGAAGGTCAGCTGTTCAATCCCCACTATCACCACTGTTGGGCCCTTGAGCAAGGCCCTTAACGCTCAGTTGTATAAAAACGATAATAGTAAGTCGCTCTGGATAAGAGTGTCTGCCAAGTGCTGTAAATGTAAACAAACAGCGTGTGACGTTTTAGGTGATAAAACTCCCCGCATACTGAAGGCTCTTACCTTTAACCGGTTCCTTTTGGAGAGGCGCTGCTCCTGTCCGTTGTCATCCTTTGACTTCTTATGAAGGAATTCCGTAGGAACAGCATCCGGTTTTAGATGTAAAAGCTTGGCCTCCATCCCAAGTAGTTCTGCCTGGAGGTCACGCCAATGGCCGGTCGGGTTGAAGTGGTCTTCGAAGGTTACTGAAATGCGTCCGAAAGGAAATGTTTTCAGAATACAGCCTGTGCCGATGTTGTTTTGTTTTCCGCAATTTGTGCGCTTGTTGTTTGTGCAGCCGTATGCTTTGCACTCTGCCATTTTCCTGGCGACACAGCTCAGCACTGGCCAATAATGTTTTATCTTAGACTGGTGTCTGCTGCATGCAGCCCAGCCGATAGGACATAACAACAAATTTGCATCTACCAGGGCTGGAACAGCCAATGAAGAAGGCAACATGTCGCTGCGCATGCCTGGTACCAGTAGCAGTGTGGCAGCACTTGACAAGAAGCAAGGACTGATGTTGCCTGATGTCATATGTGATCATTTTAAAGAGCTAGTAATACCAATTCACCACAGGTACCCTTTAAATCAAAGATTTAATCAGGGAAAATCTGCTTCATTCCACAAATAGTTGGCAACAGCACTGAATGTAGCATCTAACCTTCCCGTATCTAGATGTGGACCATTTACAGCAGGACCATAACCAGGGCCAACATTTCTGTGAGGTCCATAAAAGCGAGAACTACCTAAAGCAACATACAGGTATCAGGATACAGGATTCTCAGCCTAAAAAGAAGGAAAAAGCAAAACTTTGGCATATAAACCCATGATGCATCAGCTAAATGTGAATAAAAGTTAAGGCGAAAGTTTGTAAAGTTTGTTAAGTCTAAAGGCGTAGAGTGCGAGAGCTGTGCTGAGAACTGGAAGTGCTGGAACAATGACAATGAGTGTACCTGTAAGAATATGTGTTTGTGTCAGAGAGAGTCAGAGGGTAGGGTGGGTGGCAAGGAGAGGAAAAATGGCCCCGCAGCAGTGTGTTTCCCGGGGCCTTAATTGCCAGCAGTCAAGAGGAATATAAATCTTGTCAGCGAGGGTGAGTGAAGGCTGGAGTGGACGAGGGTTGAAGGGTAGAGACGGGCGGTCTGCCTCACACTGTTTCAACACACAATCCCCAATCAACACAACCAAACAGGAGGAGATGGTGTGATACTGTGGCAGATAAACAGCTCAGAAAAAGGCTGTATGTTCTCCTGTCAGTCCTGTGGAGTGAGCAGTGGCCAGCACCGGCACCATGCCTAGGGCATCCTCTCCCATTTCAAGCCCTTCTTTGATAAAAACATGAACGCAAGAGGTTGGGAGTAGTGAGCGCAGTGCTTAGCTCAGGAGGAGTCCTTTTCAAACACTTGTAGGGGCTCATGGATGAGGATTTTTCTTTTCTTTTTTCTTTTTTTTTTTTTTGAAGTTCAGGCTTTTTTGATGACCAAATCCAGGGGCTTCTTGTAGTAAATCCAAAACTGGTGAAAAGATCGTCTGAAGTGCAGATGTGACATGTGAATAATAGGCCAGAGCAGATCTCTTTAATGAGTTATGTACAGAAGGGTGAGGGATTCGGCACATGTGGTGTGTATAGTTTGTTTTTGAGCTAAATTAAAAACAGATCTTATTCATAGTTTAAAATAATTGTTACTCGTAGTCTAAATTAAAACAAACATGCGTTGCTTCATCCATTTGCCGAACCGCTTAGTCCTACTAGGGTCGTGGGTATCTCAGCTGACTCTGGGTGAAGGAGGGGTACACCCTGAACAGCTCTCCAGTCCATCACAGGGCAACACCCACATCACCATTCACACTCACATGTAGGGGCGATCTGAAACAGCCAATCAGCCTACTGGGCATATCATTCGACTGTGGGAAGAAACTGGAGTACCCACGAAAGCACAGGGAACTTGCAAACTCCAACCAGAAATGCTCTCTGCAAGCCCAGGCCTCAAACCCCAGGACCATCTTGCCGTGAGATGACGTGCTAACCACTCCGCCACCATGCTGTCCAAAACAAACTTTACAAATAGTTAAAAACAAACGTTGCAAGTGGTTTACATTAAAAGAAAAAACTTTATGGATAATTAAAAACAAATGATATGAGAAGATGCAATGAAAACAAAGAGAATGAGTAACAGTTTGAATTCTGGTTTCTACGATCTTTTGACAGTGCCTTGCCAACCATAGTTGATTGTTTGCCTTCAGTTACACTTCTGAATGCAGAAATGCTCTAGGAATCGCTGTTTTTATGAGGAACTATGTCAGAATGATTACAATCAATTACAGAGGAAAGGTGGCTAGTTACACCGGATTGCGTTTACAAGTATTTGGGGGGTGGGTGGCAACAACACCAACAAAGTATAAGCATGGACATGGACTCCTAAACAAAGAAAAAATAAAAATGTATCATATGTGATACATAACAAAAGCAAGACAGAGACACATGTAACCAGCACAGAGTTTAGTAAGATAGAGGGTGAGGATTAAATGAGCCATGTGACAAGCTCTTCTGACATGCAGGAGTCGATGGGAAATGTAGTCCTGTCAGGGAAATAATCACTCGCCATTGGTTACTTTCCTATAAAAACACACCGCCGAGTGTTTTATACAGAGGTATTGTGCTGGTACTCTGTAAATATACATACATGTATAAACTTGTTTGTTACTTATTTAAAGTTGTTTTCTTTAGCGCTGTTATACTGAAGAGATCCTCCGGGCCATCTGTCTTATTGCTAGTAAATGAATTAGTGCTCTCTGTTCTATTGAAGCATCCTCTCACTATAGGTTTGTTCATTGATTAGCGCTTTGACCCTCCAGCTTTCTTCAGTACCTCTACTGCAGGAGCTCAAACTCACACTGGGACACATTTGGCTGCAACCGTAGTCTATATACTTTCCGTAGTCTATATACTTTCTCAGCACTTTCTGGTTTTGCTTCTTCCCGTGCACACGTTTATTATTATTAGGAGTAGGAATGGGACTAGCTTAGAACTGTGTATTACTCACCCATCTCACTCATTTTCCAAACCGCTTAATCCTACTATGGCTAGCCAACACTGGACGAAGGTAGGATACACCCTGTACAGCCGAATTGTGTATTAGTTATGCAAATTTTTTCTTTGTTTATATGTTTTGTGTTGAATTGGCATGAGGCGGCATGGTGGCGTAGTGGTTAGCACGTCCATCACACAGCAAGAATATCCTGGGTTTGAGTCTCGGGCTCGGGCATTTCTGTGTGGAGTTTGCATGTTCTTCCCATGCCTGCGTGGGTTTCCTCTGGGTGCTCCGGTTTCCTCCCACAGTCCAAAGCCATTCACATTATGCTAATTAGCTGTTCCAAATTACCCTTAGGTGTGAATGTGAGTTTAAACGGTTGTGTGTATGTTGGACATCCAAGGATCTGGTCAGCTGTTCAGGGTGTACCCCGCCTTCTCCCCTGGTGTCGGCTGAGATAGGCTCCAGCCTTCTCACGACCCTAATAGGAATAAGTGGTTCGGCAAATGAGTGAGTGGGTGAATGTGGGTTTTAGTTTATCCTCCGACCAAATGCAGTTTGTGAGTAAATGGATGATAAAGTAAATAATCCACCTCACTCGTCTTCATTGCACGCTTCTAGTGCTGTTGGTGTCGTGTTACAGATCTATAATTTCTCTGCGTAGTCTCCTGAGATGAATGCCACACATAGGATGGATCCTGTAAATATACTGTACAGTCTGGGCAAGAACGAAATCAGCACCAGCCTCCCTTATTCTCACCATTCGGTTTTTATTTCGTTTGCCGCCATTGGTGGTGTTGCTGTCCCGAGTTCCATAAAGAAACAAGACGAAGAGGCTTATCTGTGCTAGCTCAGTACAAAACAGCAAGCAAATTCAAATCTACCCTACCGTCTGTCTCAAATGAGCCAAAATGTAATTTTTGGGATCCAAGATGTTTAAGATTCAGCATGATCACTTCCCTTCCCATATTGCACTGCATCTCCACTATGGTCTCGGCTTGTAATTGTCAGTCTGACAGTAAACCTTGAATTAATGGTTGTGCCTGCCCAACATATTTCTCCCTGGTAATTTCTCAGTGATGCTATGCGGTTTTAAACATCTGGGCCGTTGGTAACAAACATCGTCTCCGCTTCGGTTTCTTAGATAGACGTGTTTGCTACATGAATTAATGAGGGAATGTGCCATGCTTAAAATAACTCTAACTCACAGGGGTACATTTTCTTTTACAGAGGTGGGTCAGGTGAGCTCTGTGTGCTCCAAGCAGAACAGTGATGTGTAGGTAAAGGCATCTTTTTGCTCATTTAGAGTTTCAGTATATACTACAGTACACAGAATTGCAAGTAAACTGTATTTTTAAGCTCTTCAAATTTTAGTATATACTACATGGAGACACAAGGAAAGCAAACTAAACTAAACAAGATTTTATTGTTTAAAAAAAACCTATACGTGATAACGATGCTGCGGACTCCAAGAGAGTGTCCGTCATACAAGCGCTTCTCCATAATAAGTCATTCATTCATTTTCTAAGTCGCTTAATCCTAATAAGGGTCACGGGGAGGCCAGCGCCCATCTCAGCCAACTCTGGGTGAAGGCGGGGTACACCCTGGACAGCTCGCCAGGCTATCGCAGGGCAAATACACACACAACCATTTATACTGACACTCACACCTAGGGGCGATTTGGAACATCCAATTACCCTACCGTGCATGTTTTTGGACTGTGGGAGGAAACCGGAGTACCTGGAGGAATCCCACGCAAGCACGGGGAGAACATGCAAACTCCACGCAGAAACGCCCGAGCCCGGGGATCTTGCTGTGAGGCAAGGCCTTCTTGTTGTGAGGCGGACGTTCCAACCACTGCGCCACCATGCCGCCCCACCTGCTAAACCCTTCTTTGAAATTCACTAATTCACTAAACAACTGAGATCAGCCATGCTAACTTCCCATTCTATTCATCTAGCATAGCATTTGCTTAGTGAGTAATATCAGATCTTAGATCAAAGCTAATGGGACATTTTTATAGAGTGAACCCACAAAAAAAAACCTTTCATGTGTTGAGCTAAGGAGGCGTTGTTATTGCCTGGACTTTATAGTCCTGAACTAAAGCAGGAGCCTGTTGGCTTTTATAGTGTGCACTAAAACTGGGCCCATATATCAGGCTCCGCTGCTGGTGAAACGAGTCCCTGGAGTGCACAGGAGCTGGTCGCTAATGAGATAATTCACAGCTAATGGCCTCTCCTTTATTTGAAGGTGACGATTTGACTGACGTCCTGAGAATAGCCACTCCACTCCACTCCATTCGTCTCTTTCTCTTTCCTCGGTGTGTCGTGCTGGAGGCAGTGGCTGCCCTTGCCACATGTTGGAACTCTGGTTAACTTAATCAGCACAGATAATTTGCTCCCTGGGTTTAAGACCAGGCCTCGGGGTCCAGGCGTGACTTTGGTGGGATGGAACTTTAAAAAAGGGAGGCAAAAATAGAAACAGATAATTAGGAAAAAGATTCACTCCCATTTCTTTCATACACGTACACAATAGTTTCAGTATTCTGATCATTCTCATGATTCTTATAGAGTTAGAAACAGCCTTATAGGTTCATAACAAAACTGATATCACTAGCATGTTGCATGATATTTTGGTGTAAGCTTGGGTTGGTGAGACTGAAAGCATTTGAATGCAAAGCACCTGCTCACACCGGGTTCTTTCATCATCAAGCAGACAAAACAGTAACAAATGCACAGATGTAAATAAAAAACAAACCACTCACTCATTTGCTGAGCTGCTTAAATCGGCTATTAGGGTCACGGGAAGCTTGGAGGCCGACTATGGGCGAAGGTGGGGTACACCCTGAACAGCTCGTCAGACCATTGCAGGGCTAACATACACACAACCATTTGCACTCACACTCACACATAGGGGCAATTTGGAATAGACAATTAGCCTAATGTGCATGTCTTCAGAATCTGTGAGGAAACCGGAGTACCTGGAGGAAACCCACACAGGCACAGAAAAAACATGCAAACTCAACACAGAAATGCCTGAGCCTGGGACTTGAACCCAGGACCGTCTTGCTGTGAGGCAGACATTTTCTTGAAAAGTCTTGTGAGAAAATTCATTAAACTTGAGATATGTTTTTTTTCTCACTCACTCACTCACTCACTCACTCACTCATTTACCGAGCCTGGAGGGCTGGACCCTCACTCAGCCAACACTGGGCGAGGGCGGGGTACACCCTGTACAGCTTGCCAGACCATCGCAGGGCAACACACACAGCCATTCACACAGAAACACATAGGAGCAATTTAGAACAGACAATTAGCCTAAAGTGCATGTCTTCGGACTGTACGAGGAAACCGGAGTACCCAGAGGAAACCCACACAAGCATGGGCATGCAAACTCCACACAGAAATGCCTGAGCCAGGGAATCAGACCTTGTTGCTGTGTGGCAGACATACTAATCACTACGCCACTATACCACCCAGATACGTTTTGTTTTTTTGTTTTTTGCTAGGTGCTAATGTTACAGTGAAAACTAGCTCACCAGAAAAGTTTTTCTTCTCAGATTGGCTTTGCTGATGCACAGTGACAGCCAGTGATGTCAATTTGGAAGTAAGGGATGATGAAAAAATAATCAGTAATCACCATACGTAACAGGACAAAAGCCCTGCTATACAGTACGCGATGATATATCAGGTAGAGTCAAAGCTTTAACCTTTAAAACTGTCACGTCGTGCATGTCTACCAACGTGTGACATGACAAGAGGTTCTCGAGTCTAATGTGGACGCCCGTTACCGTACCCAGGAAGGAAATCTCCATAGAATCCAAATAACTGCCAAAACGTTTGAGCTGTTTGGTCACTTGGCTCACTGTGTCTTGGTTATGGGATATCGTTTCATTGTCCTTGTCTGCACTTTGTCTCAATTCTTTTCCTTTTCTTTGTTTCAACCTTGTGCTGGCCAACTATTTAGCTCTCCATCTGATTTTCCCCAAATTAGGTATTTTGTTTACTCAGTAAAAAAAACATCTTAAACATTCCTCTTGTCAAGTGTGTCTATGATCACTTTCTGATTCTGTCCAGCTTTTTTCCCCCTGCATTCTTATGAAAGGGGTTCCTAAAGCCTTCGTTGGACTGGTAACATCTCTTAAAGAGGTCCTTCACCAAAAGAGAAACCACGTCTACACACAATTGAGAGAGTTTCAATCAGTCCAAACATATATCATGTCGTATATCAGAACAACCTGAGAAGAAAAGAACCAGATGGTAGGCTTCAAATCCTCGAATGTCCAGCACAGTCTCCAGACTTAAACCAGCAAAGCAACCAACAAGTGCAACACAGGGCGACATGGTGGCGTAGTAGCAAGCATGTCCACCTCACAACACGAAGGTCCTGGGTTCAAGTCCAGGGCTCTGTGTTACTGTGTGGAGTTCTGGGTTCTCCCCATGCTTGCGTGAGTTTTCTCCGGGTACACATGCACATTAGGCTAATTGGCTCTTTCAAATTGCCCCAAGGTGTGAGTGTAAGTGTGAATGGTTGTGTGTGTTTTGGCCTCTAATAAAAAAAAAAAGTGCTTTGGCAAATGAGTGAATGAGTGAAGTGCAACACATATGTGGGCCAAAGAAAAAGAAGCCAAAAATTAAAATTGAGAGAGAGAAAGAGAGAGAGAGAGAGAGAGAGAGAGAGAGAGAGAGAGAGAGAGAGGGAGGGAGAGAGAAAGAGAGAGAGAAAGAGAGAGAGAGAGAGAGAGAGAGGAAGTGAGTGAGAGAGAGGTGTGCCCGAGAGAGAGAGAGAGAGAGAGAGAGAGAGAGAGAGAGAAAGAGAGAGAGAG
>JBCNYH010000022.1:11924418-11941173 GCA_039654325.1 Tandanus tandanus | reverse complement strand
TTCTCATCAGACATCTTCATTACCCGCAGCCAAGCGTGTGTGTGAAAGAGAGAGAGACCGAGAGAGAGAGAGAGAGCGAGAGAGAGAGAGAGAGAGAGAGAGAGAGAGAGAGAGAGAGAGAGAGGGCAGGAGACGCTACTGACAGTCATGGAGATCTACGAATGTATTCAGGTTGCGTGAATCTATAAAAATAAATCATTTAAATACATGCTAAGTTGCTCTACAGACGAGTTATTCCTTTGACAAGATATGTACGTGAGGACCTAATGAGCCATAATGTTCTTCAAACTTCTCTCTCTCTCTCTCTCTCTCCACCATGCAATTTGAAAGTTTTTTTAATTAGTTTCATGTACTTTAGCATGTTGCTAAAGTTCCTGCGCACACCTTTTCCACATACTTAACTGAAATTTTAATTAGCATCGGCTTGCCGTTTGGGTCACTGGTGTACTCGATATTTAATTAAGCAGCTCTTGCTTTTGCGCTGTCCTCCTCCCCAACACACTCTTCTCCCACAACACCCTCTCTGCTAGCATGTGTCTTCATTAATCAGATCAAGGCTTTTAATGAGAGATTCTGTAAACGTCACGCAGACATGGTTTATTTACTCCAGAGAAAGAGCGTACACATCAGATCAGTGTCTAATATCCTCCTCACAGGTTGTTGCCTAGCACAATACTGTCAGACCCAAAGTCTGAATCAACTAGCAAAATTATACACAGTTTATGGACTAGTAGAAGTTTATTAAATATAATGCATACTGCTTATTAATTATGAATAGTATGGCCCAAAACTATAACTTTCATTCATTTATTGGCCAAACAGCTTAATGCTACCAGGGTCACAGGAAAGCCAAACATGGGTGAAGGTGGGGTACACCCTAAACAGCTTACCAGTCCATCATAGGGCTAATACACAGCCATTCACACTCACGCTCACGCCTAGGGGCAATCTGGAACAGCCAGTTATCCCATAGTGCACATCTTTGGACTGTGGGAGGAAACCAGAATACCCAGAGGAAACCTACTCAAGCATGGGAAGAACATGCAAACTCCACACAGAAACATCCTTGCCGAGCCAGGGACTCGAACCCAGGACCTTCTTGATGTGAAGTGGACTTGCTAACCACAATGCCACCACGCTGCCTCAAAACCATTCAAAACTATAAAATTACTGTCAGATGTAACAGAGTCACTCACTCATTTGCCGAATCCTACTACGGTCACGGTCGTGGGGAGGCTGGAGCCTATATCAGCTGACACTAGGCAAAGGTGGGGTACACCCTGAATAGCTCACCGGACCATCGCAGGGCCAACACACACACCCAGGGGTGATTTGGAACAGCCAGTTAGCCTAAGGTGCATGTCTTTTGGCTGTAGGAGGAAACCGGAGTACCCAGAAAAAACCCACACAAGCATGGGGAGAACATGCAAACTCCATACAAAAACACCATTGCCAGGCCCGGGACTCAAACCCAGGACCTTCTTGCTATGAGACAGACATGGTAACCACTACACCACCATGCCTCACAATGTCATTTTTATGATTTGAAGAGTTATAATTGCAAAGTTTATTTCCTGGTTACAGGTTGCCTTTTATCATGCAGACAGAGTTTTGAACTTTTATTTCAGCCCCATTGTTATATGGTGTTGAGAGTTGGACTCTGTCAGCGGACAATGACAAGGAGGTTGAAGGCGATGGAAACGTGTTTGTAGAGGAGAATGATGAAGATCTCATGGATGGCAAGTCTGACGAACGAGGCAATCTTGGAGGTGCTCGGGGAGAGCAGGGAGTTGATGAGGACAGTTAGAGGGAGACAAGTGAAGTTTTTTGGTCATGTTATGAGAAGAGAGATGTTGGAGAACTTGATCATGATTGAAATGGTAGAAGGAGAGAATGGAAGAGGAAGACCAAGAGAAAAGTACCTGGATGGTCTGGTAAAGCTTGTCAGTGGCATGTCAAAAGCACAACTCTGTAGAGGTACGTGGGGCAGGAGAAAATAGAGGTCCATGCTTGCCGACGTCCTGGAGGATATGGTACGTTGCTGAGTTGATTGTCGCACCATCCCCACAGTTCTCTGAACATTATGTTGCGTTACGTTTATGTCAGAAGTCGAACCTGATAATGACGTAACCCCCCCCCCCCGAGTGGTCCACGTTCCAGTATAACATGTCAGAAAACCAAGACAGAAGAACTTTTCTCTTTTAAATGTAAATGTTCATCATTTTCAGTATTTTACAGATACACACAGTGTAGCAATGTGTCCACCGACAGTACTGTGTGTACAACTGATATAACAAGACACTGATATAAACAGGGGCGGGATGGTGGCATAGTGGTTAGCATGTCCAACTCACCGCAAGAAGGTCGTGGGTTGGAGTCCTGGGCTCGGGTGTTTCTGTGTAGAGTTTGCGTGTTCTCCCCGTGCCTGGAGTTGGTTTCCTCCGGGTACTGAATGGTTGTTTGTTGGCACAGGTCTGGCAAGCTGTTCAGAGTGTACACTGCCTTCACCGAGTGTTGGCTGAGATAGGCTCCAGCCTCTCCACGACCCTAGTAGGAGTAAGCGATTCGGCAAATGTGTGTTTGATACTTATTTGATGTAACTACAAACATACAGCCTAGGTAGGTAGGTAGTTTGCTTTGTATAACTTATCACAGTTGCACAATTTTTCTATCCTTCCAACGTCGAGAAAATATTTTTTTCATTATTTACAGAACCTACAGAGACCAGAGCTGATGCAAAAAAATTAGAAAGTGATAAAAACAGAAAAGCTTTTATTTGCCTGTTGTATTTGAACACTTCCTGTGAGATATGCCCCCTTGGATAGGACGACAGAAGAATTCAAATAGAATCTATCCATTTAATGAACTGTTATTTTCTTCTTTTTCTTTTTCTTTTTTTTTCACTCACACACCCCAAGACCGGGAGAGTAAAGTCGATATGCATGCGGCCACAACCATCCGTCAAAGGATATGGTCTGGCTGTGAGCTTTAATTTTCATTATTGGCGTTACATTTCACAGCTATCACACGTACGGAGCTGGGGGACTGTCCTACAATTCCTACAATTGGTGTTCTTTTGTATATGATCCAATTATAGTAACTAGATATGCTATTTATTCATGTTACCTCATTAAGCTAGCCTTTGGGCTTTATTTCGATTCTTACAAAGTGAGAGCAGAATCAGTGGACCAGTTAACAATTAAAAATTATATATTATACATGCACGCATATATATTATAAAGGATGGCATGGTTTGCGTAGTCATTAGCACGTCTGCCTCACAGCAAGAAGGTCTGGGCGTTTCTGTGTGGGGTTCGCATCTTCATCCCATGCTTGCGTGGGTTTCGTCTGGGTACTCCAGTTTCCTCCCACAGTCTAAAGACATGCACGTTTGGCTAATTGGATGTTCCAAAGTGTCCATGATGTGTTTGTGGGTGTGAGTGTAAATGGTTGTGTGTGTGTGTCACCCTGCGGTGGTCTTGGGAGCTGTTCAGGGTGCACTTCATCTTCACCCATCATCTGCACGTTCCCCCCGTGCTTGCGTGAATTTCCTCCGGGTACTCCACTTCCCTCCGACAGTCCAAAAACATGCACGGTAGGCTCACTGGCTGTTCTAGATCGCCCCTAGGTATGAGTGTGAATGTTTGTTTGTGTGTTGGCCCTGCACTGGTCTGGCGAGCTATCCACGGTGTACCCTGCCCTCATCCAGAGTCGGCTGAGATGGGTGCCAGCCTCCCCGCGCTTACAAAATGAATGAATATTGCATATTATCTTTTTATGTATTTCTCCTGTAGAATTAAACATAGCAGTGACGTGAGATCCTGTAGGACTCATTAAACTACACTGAGGTACAATATTATATCGTTTCAAAAAATAATATCATAAATTGTTGGATTTAGAAGAAGGCAGCTGTATCGCAGTGTTTAATCTTGGTAAATAGACCCCATGGGTGCACTTCAAGTGAAGCCACTGCTGCTAGGAGAGAAGAATTTCTTTTTCTTTTTTTTTAAGGCAGGATGTCCTGAAATACTGAAGCGCAGTGTTGAAATTAAAATACTTATAAAACAATTTCTGCACTGCTACATCCACCAAGCCAATAAATGTCATTAAATTCCCTTTCAACACTTTCTCTGGATGCTAGCGGGCTTAGTCAGCTCGAAACCTTTGCTGATGCATCAAATCTCATGAAGTTATGTCAATACAAAGCCTCCGAAGCCATCTTATTATGTATTATCATGAAAACATTGTCTAGTTGATGTAATTGTCAGATTATTGCCTTGGCATGCAAAAGGTTTCAGGAAAATAACTTGTTTCCTCCTGGATATATATATATATATTTTTTTACTAAATCGCTCAAGAGATAAATATATACAGTATGTATAAATCCTGCACATGAACATCTGCACGCTACCATGCTGGGTTCCTGACGGAAATATCAGTAAACTCGGAGATGTAGGTGGGTGCTGCGCATCTCAAGTCATGTGGAAAAATCTTGTCTAGCTCGGACTTGTCGAGAGCAGTCACTCAGTTTTCCGCTAAATTACACCATCAGTAGAAAAGCTGCCAGAATCTCGGGCCACTGCTTCTTCTACTCTTAACACCAGTCATAAAGTATAAAAACATCCCAGGAGACTTCAGCCAGCCACAAGCGCTGTCTGAAGGGAAGAGAAACGAGAAGGAAGATGGGAGGAGATGAAATGAAAGAAGGATGGAGAGGAAAAGGAGGTGAGAGGAGGATAGTGAAGAAGAAAGGACCCGAGAGAAGAAGAATGCGAAGGAAAGGAGGTGAGCGGAGTAAAATACAGTGGAAAGGAGATGGAAGGTGAAGAATGAACAGAAAGGGAGGTGAGTGCAGAAAAATGGTGATGAAATGAGGTGAGAGGAGAAGACTTTAGGGGAAAGGGGTTGATAGAAAAAGAATAGGAAGGAAAAGATCTGAGAGGAGAATGGTGAAAAGGAAAGGAGGTGAGAGGAGAAGAACAGAGAGGAAAGGGCCCGAGAGTAGAAGAATGGAGAGGAAAGGAAGTGAGAGGAAAAGAATAGAGAGGAAAGGAGGTGAGAGAAGAAGAGTGGAAAGGAGATAAGGAGAAGAACAGGGAGGTAAGGAGGTGAGAGAAGAATGGAGAGGAAAGGAGGTTAGAAGACAAGAATAGAGAGGAAACAGTTGATAGAAGTGGGATGGAAAGGAAAAGATCTGAGAAGAACAGTGAAAGGAGAAGAATGGAGAGGAAAGGAGGTGAGAGGAGAAGATCGAGTGGGAAAAGGAGGTGATAAGAGAAGAATGGAGAGGAAAGGAAGTGAGAAGAGAAGAAAGGAGGTGAGAGGAGAAGAATGGGAAGGAAGGGAGGTGAGAGGAGAAGAATGTGGAGGAAAGGAGGTGAGAGGAGAAGAATGTGGAGGAAAGGAGGTGAGAGGAGAAGAATTTAGAGGAAAGGAGGTGAAAGGAGAAGAATGTGGAGGAAAGGAGGTGAGAGGAGAAGAATAGAGAGGAAAGGAGGTAAGAGGAGAAGAATGGAGAGGGAAGGAGTGAGAGGAGAAGAATGGAGAGGAAAGGAGGTGAGAGGAGAAGAAATGGGAGGAAAGGAGGTGAGAGGAGAAGAATGGAGAGGGAAGGAGGTGAGAGAAGAATGAAGATGAAAGGAGGTGAGAGAAGAATAGAGAGGAACGGGGGTAAGAGGAGAAGAATGGGGAGGGAAGGAGGTGAGATGGGTGGTAGAAGAGAAGCAGGTGAGAGGAGATGAATGGAGGGGAGGGGAGTTAAGAGGACAAGAAATGAGGAGTAGAATGGAGGAGCTGAAGCTCGATCTGAATCAATGCTGTATTACCACCTACAGAAGTTTTCCGTGTAATAAACCTTGACCCAGAATTCCAAGCTTCCTCCTACATGCGCCGTCTGAGCTCTGATGTCCTTGACACGGTGTAGATTTTCCAAATCATTAATATTAATTCCCAGGGCTTCTGATTGTTGCATTAAATGAGCAGTGGTGAATTGGGGGCATGAAATTGTGTCATTATCATTTTGAGATCGTGGTCAATTTATCCATCAAATAATGAAAGAGGGTATGCATAAGGGAACAACGATTACAATAATTAGACATGAAACGATTCATATGAATCTGAAACTGTCAGATAAATTCAGACAGGAAAATCTTTTTTGGATTTCCTTTTTAACTGTCATGGCTGATTGTGTAATTGAACCTGCAATTTCGCCTTGATTGTGTGGAAAACTGATACTTTAATGATTCCTGCCAGTTATATTTGTGCAGCTATATGATTTATTAGAAGGCAACAAAAAAAATCCTCTGTTTACTTTTGATGTTGGAGAAACTCGACAGTGAGCAAAATTCCGGCAAATATCTAATAATAAGGAGGTCTGGGCTCAGCCTCAGAAGGCTAAGACATCCGGGGGAATTAGGGGTAGGGCCACTGCTCCATGTTGAAAGGAGTCGGTTGAGGTGGTTCGGGCATCTGATTAGAATGCCTCCTAGTTGCCTCCTTTTAGAGGTGCTCCGGGCATGTCCAACTAGAAGATGGCCCCAGGGTTGACCCAGAATTCCCTGGAGGGATTATATATCCTGGCTGGCTGGGGAACACCTTGGGATCCCCCAGGAGGAGCTAGAGAGGGTCACTGGGGGGAGGGATGCCTGGGTTTTCCTGTTAGACCCGACCTCGGATAGGCGAAAGAAAATGGATGGGTGGATGGATATCTAACAATAAAACTAATCCTCTATACATCATACCACCCTGGATCATGCACAACCCCACAACAGAAGGTTTTTCCTTCCATAAATTACCTGATTCTTGAAGCATAGTACCTTAAATTATATAAAGAACCCTCAAAAAAACCCTTCTTGCCAACTTTCCTCTAAAACTGCAACCAGAATTTCTGTTTTTTTTTATTATTTTTACATGAAGGCATGGTGGCATAGTGTTTAGCACTCTCGCCTCACAGCAAGAAGGTTCTGGGTTTGAGCCCCATGCTTGGTGAGAGTGTTTCTGTGTGGAGTTTCCCTTAGGGTGATCCAGTTTCCTCCCACAGTCCAAAGACATGCACATTAGGTCAACGGGCAACTCTAAATTGCCCATATCGTTTGTCCTCGAGAACAGGGCTTGCATCCCATTCAGGTTAAAAATACACATTGCAGCAGAAACCGCAAAAGTGGCCCAATGGACGCACTCACTTATCAGGGTCACTGGGAGGCTGTAGCCTATCTCAGCCGACACGGGGCGAAAGCCAAGTACATCCTGAATAGCATCACAGGGCCAACACACACACAACAATGCACACTTACACCGAGGTTCAATTTGGACCAGCTAGTTAGCCTGATGTGCATGACCTTGGATTGTGGGAGGAAACCGGAGTACCCAAAGGAAACCCCACAAGTACGGGGAGAACATGCAAACTCCACACAGAAACACCTGAGCCCATTACTTCTTGCTGTGAGGCGGACGTTCTAACCACTATGCCACCGTGCCACCCTATCCAATGCACCCGACGCTCCAAAATGGAAATAAAGATAATTTTTAAGTCTGCACCCTTTACAGCCTTTATACGTGCACTGTGTTGCTGTGTTGCTATAAAATCTAAAGCAGAGATCCGGGTCAATTACCATCCATTTCTAAATACTGAAGACAATATGAGGGTTAAAGCTAAATGCAGGGTTTGCAGATTGACAGAGAAACAGGACGAAGAAACTGCGGTCCCGGCCTAAATTACGCCAAATTCATCTTGCCGGAGGAAGTTGCAATCAGCGGCAGTGCATCTCCCGCCAATCGGCTGCTATTCACAGCCACCCCGCAAATCTCTGATGATTTTAGCATGTTTTTTTTTTTTTTTAATGAGACACTTCACCATCTTCCTTCTTGGTCCAAACGGGGCATAATTGCTGTGAAAAAGGCTCCATACGGCGGCGAGGGAAAAGCGTGGCCCGTCCTCGTTGCTATGTTTAAAACCGCAGCTGCTAACACTTTGTGTAAGTGTATGAATTAGTTTCAGCATTCTTGCAGAGGAACTGACGGCGAGGGTGAAATACGAAGCACACACTGAGAGCCTTGATTGGCTTGAACAGCCTCCTGTGAACCGCCGAAATGTGGGGAAAAGGAGCCGCGTCTATCTTCGTCACTCCGTTTCAGGGCAGACGTTGAGGCTGTGCAAGGGGCTGAAAAGACAAAAGTGTAAAGTACATGCGCTCTACAGGGTTATGTCTTCAAAAACAAATATTATATGTCTTGGCTGCACTGTTTGTTAATTTGTATGCTGGCAAACAGAATTGATGACATGATACATGGGAAACATAGTCAAGTATATAATTTCCTTTTTTTTTTTCTTTTTTTTTTTTTTTTAATTAAAAGGAAAGAAATTTGGGCTGGGGTTTGTTTCCAGGTATAAGTTTCCGAGGCTATGAAAAAGGATCTGGAAAAACTTTGTCAATATAAACTTTCTAGATTGTATTGACTTTCTTATAATGAACTCATCAGAGAAAAATCGAGCCAGTAAGAAATTGCTCTGAGGTCTTTGCTATTTATGAAAAAATAAAAAATAACCTCTAAAAAATAAAAAGCCAGGCCTTGTGAACACATTTCATATTACGTTTCACACTAAAAGGGCAGACTGTGTGTGTTTTTCTGGCTCTAATCGGAAAGATCTTTTTACCGGTGGCCCCATGATGGATGTTGGCTGGAACGCTTGCAGTCTGTGGCTTTTTGACGATTGCCCGGCCTTTTTCTTCGGTAAAAACCGGGGCAATCATGTCACAAGGGCTCTTGCCATTTTTCACAGAGATAGTGTTTTGATCGCCTGGGAAGAAAATAGTACTATTTACCCCCCCCCCCCACCACCACCACCACCACCACCACCACCACTCATCCATCCACCTTCTTCCCTCGCTTTCACCTAGCTTTCAAACAGCCAAAACATTCTTCTATTGGGCAAGCAAACAACTCCAGACTAAACACAGAGAATCCCATGGCCTCGGTTTTCCTCACTCGCACCTCCAGGTGAAGCTTCATTCAGCCTGTGTGCGAGAGAGAGAGAGAGAGAAAGAGAGAGAGAGAGAGAGAGAGAGAGAGAGAGAGAGAGCACAAGGGCCCCAGGGTGGCTCAACAACTCCACGATAAGATACTCAACCCTACAGGAACGTCACAAAATTGTGGTAAAGTGTCGTAAAAGTTGACAGTAAGTACAGAACCGAGGGATCAATCTTCTTTTACCCCAGCCTGTGCTTATTAAGTGTTGAAGGTAGCACTGGGCTTCCTGGACTTAAATCTAATGATGTTTATATAGTAAAAATCCCACTCAAAGACTAAAGCAATAAATTTTATTACAGCTATAATAATACAACTTCCCAACCCCAAACGCCAAACAGAAACAAGTCCAAAAATTTTCAGAATTGAATAAGCATATGTGATTATGAAAAAAAAATCTTTGCTTGAAGGTTTCCGTTGAATTCTCACTCACTCACTCTCTCACTCTCTCCTTCACCCATTTGCCGAACAATTAAACCTATTAGGGTCTCAGCCAACACTAGTTGAAGGCAGGGTACACCCTAAACAGCTCACCAGACCACTGCAGGGCCAACACAAATACAACCATTCACACTCACACCTGGGAACTATTTGGAACAGCCATTTAGTCTAACGTGCATATCTCTGGACTGTGGGAGGAAACTTTAGTACCCAGAGGAAACCTACGCAAGTATGGAAAAAACATGCGTGCTCCACACAGAAACGCCCGAACCCGGGCATTTGACTCAAACCCAAGACCTTCTTGCTATGAGGAGGACATGCTAACCACCACATCGCCGTGCGGTCCTCTGTTTAATTCTGTAAATGTAAATGATTCTTACGGTTGTTCAGTTTTTCAAATTAAGCGATTAAATGCTACTATCTTAGCAGGGAGTTGTTGAATGAACAAAGACAAAACTCCAAGTGTTATTGGAACTACAAGGACTGTATTTTTCTACTCAGATGAATCCCCATCAACATACTGACAAAGAGAGAGGAGAGCGCAGACCTCCACCAATCCGAGAAAAAAAATCAGAAGGTACAAAGCGCCCCACAGAGCTAAGACGTGAAGTACTAACACACTCATACTCCACCCATCCAAAGTATTCATCAAAATCTGTTCATCTGTTAAGTGGAGTGGCTGATTGCCTCATGTTATAGGGTGACCTCATGTCTGTCTTCCTTCTGGTTCTCTCTCTTTTTAGTTATGCTGTAATAGTCCGTCATGCCGGAGTCCCTGCTTGCACTCCAGACTAACTGGTGAAGCAATTGGATTTAATAAAACGTTACTATCTTTACATATACAAACTGACAAGTAATTAATATTGCAGTTTTTTCAGGGTTCGGGCGTTTCTATGTGGAGACCTGTACTAATAGACTCTCTTTTTTCTCATTACACTGTTATGAGAATACCTAACAACCTCTCTCTCTCTCTCTCTCTCTCTCTCGCTCGCTCTCTCTCTCTTTCTCCCTATCTATCTATCTCTATCTCTCTCCCTCTCTGTGTTTTTGCTGAGGTACACATGCTACTTCTGAGATACCAGTGATCCTGATCCTTCTGCTTTCTGAATCTTGTGATCCGTCCTGATGTGCTACTACTGATTGGAGTTCTCATCTTAGATGCCCCTCACTCCTGCTGATGATGCTCCATATGGACCTAAATATCCACTCGGACACTGTGAAGATGACTTTTCACTGCTGGTGATATAAACTCTTTTACTGAAATGATCTAGGACTATAATCACCATTACAGTTATAAGATAACCAACCAGACTTCATGTTAAACTGTAGTGAAGTTTCTGCTACATGGTTTGTATTTTTATCTGGTTTCACCCAAATGAGGATGGGTTTCCCTTTTGAGTCTGGTTCCTCTCAAGGTTTCTTCCTCGTGTTGTCTCGGGGAGGTTTTTCCTCGCCACCGTCACCATGGGCTTGCTCATTGGGGATGTGTAGGGTGTGTAGAGAACTGTTTAAATTCTTTCTCAAATTTGTTTCTACTGTGTAAAGCTGTTTCGCGACAATGTAAATTTTAAAAAGCGAAATACAAATAAATCTGAATTGATTTGAACTGAATTGAATTGTTCATAACTTCTTGCATAAAGTTGCTATGAAACAAACCAGCAGCAACAAAAGCATAACCTTGTTGGCGAAGGTAGTTAAACAAGCTGACAAACTGCAAAACCCTGAAGCTTTGGGGCTTTTCTGCAGCTAATATTCCAGGAACTGTCAGGAAAATTTATCTTTATGTAAAAAAAAAAAAAGGGGAAGGGGAAAAACCCAAAAAAACAAAAATTAAACGAGGCCTTAAGAAGGGTTAAGAAATTCAAGAAATTCAAGTACACTGCAGTGAGCCGGATCAAGATTGGTCATTTCAGAATACTAAGTGGACTGGAAAATATTCAACTCACTTTATTCGTTATAGATCATTGGGGGTCGATGCATATGCACAGCACTGCCGGCGTTATTGATTTAATTCCCCACCTTCTCCGCTTCATTCTGTGCTATGATAAGGGTTTTACCGTACCATGAAAAGCAACGTGGTTCTATATTTGCACTCTCCTCTTCACCGGCTTACACTTGTATTGCAAACGGTGATAAAACCGCCATGAGTTTCCACAGATGTGAGACAAAAATAAAGCAATTCCCTCTCATGGTCACGTTTTTACATTCAAGGTGAGTGAAATTGTTTGAGGTCATTTCCCACTGTGCGTGAGGCAGTCTCAGTATTTTAAAATGTCTGCCTCGCAACAAAAAGGTCCTCGGTTTGAGTCCTGGGCTCGTCGAGGGCATTTCTGTGTGGAGTTTGCATGTTCGCTCCGTGCTTGCGTGGGCTTCCTCTGGGTACTCTGGTTTCCTCCCACAGTCCAAAGGCATGCACATCAGGCTAATTGGCAGTTCCAAAATAGCAACTGTACAGTTGTGTGTGTGTGTGTGTGTGTGTGTGTGTGTGTGTGTGTGTGTGTGTGTGTGTGTGTGTGTGTGTTGCATGGTCTTGCCCATTTTCTGGCGATCTTTTCACGGTATCCCCTACCTTTGCCCCGTCTCGTCCTGCATAGGCTCCAGTCTCCCCCCGATCCTAATAGTAGCATTGCTACTATCCTAAATGAGTGAGAGTGAGTGATTCTCAATATAGAGGATCAATCACAGTTTTTTTTTAAGTGCATATCCTTTATTTTCTTTTTCTTTTTCTCCCTACGCTGGCATGGGTTTCCTCCGGTTTCCTTCCACAGTCCATGGACATGAACACCAGACTAAATGGCTGTTCCAGATTGCCCCTAGGTGTGGATGTCAGTGTGAATGGTTATATGTGTCTCCCTGCGATGGTCTGGAAAGCTGTTCAGAATGTACCCCGCCTTCATTCAAATGTCGGTTGAGATAGGATCCAGCCTCCCCGTGTCCGTAATAGTAGGATTAAGCGGTTTGGCTGATGAGTGACGAGTGAGTGGGTTTCCAAGTCGTTTTGTCTGCTTGTCCTTTTTGCTTTTTGTAACCGTTTCGGGTGATGAACACCCGCTCTTGTTTAATGTCACTCAGAAAGTTGTGTTCTTGAAAATGTCTCGTATGTTTTGTTTAGAGGCCAAAAGAGGAACATATTTCATCCCATAATGAGACCTGGTGAACCTGTCATCCCTGCAATTACCGCCTAGTCACCTGCTTTTTTAATCAATATCAATGAAAGTACTGAGTCTCCTCAACGCTGCTCTGTCTCATCTCACCCCGGTTCTACTTAACATTCCACCCGTGCAAATCAAGTGGTAATTAATTCCTAATAAGTGTTAGAAATTACCTAATTGCTTCTAGTGCCAGGTCCAGTCAGAAGCAAAGGTGCTAATGATGCTCTCTCTCTCTCTCTCTCTCTCTCTCTCTCTCTCTCTCTGTATCTCCAATTCCCTTTTTATGTCACTTGTACCCAGAAAAACAACACACACACACACACACACACACACACACACACACACACACACACATGCACAAAACACAGCATCTCTGCCTTAGCCAGTGTGCTTTAATTAAAAGCTGCATGCAGTATAGAGTCTTCATGGCATCCCTGCTCTGCTGGCTTCCTTTGAGGTTTGAGCCCATGACAACGTGGGCCGTCCCCTTCGGAGTAAAATTAATTACAAAATGTGGCCTACTTTAGTCTGGGAAAAATGAGAGAGGATCAAAAGGTTCTTTAGATAAAGCACAGAATCACATGCTTGTATGGTATTTACTGTATACAACTTGGGCGGCACGGCACAGCAAGAAAAGTCCTTGGTTCGAGTCGAGCCTGGGACTTGAACCCAGGACCTCCTTGCTGTGACGTGGATATGCTAACCACTACACCACCATGTCAGTTATAAACAGTATATGAAAGTTAATTCATAATCCAGGTTATTCTTTATAGGATCCATAAAGTTCTCATCAGATTATCGTGGGCGCTAGCTAATCACATGCTCACTCACTCTTTTTTCCAAAACGATTAATCCTACTAGGGTCACGGGGAGCCTGGAGCCCATCTCAGACAATAGTGGGCGAAGTCGGGGTACACCCTGAACAGTTCACCATTGCAGACCATTGCAGAGCCACACTCACGCTCACACCTTGGGGCAATTTGGAGCAGCCAATTAGCCTAGTGTGCATGTCATTGGACTGTGGGAGGAAACCGGAGTGCCTGGAGGAAACCCACACAAGCACGGGGAGAACATGCAAACTTCGCACAGAAACACCCGAGCACGGGACTCGAACACAGGACCTTCTTGCTGTGAGGCGGACGTGCTAACCCCTACGTCACCGTGCCGCCCTAAGCACATGCTGTGTGTGCTAATTCTGTGCTCAGCTCAGCTTGGTTAAACTGAGCTCGATTTAATGAAAAAAATAATAACTCTAAAGCGCTGTAACCCGAATCCCATTGTATCTTCCTCCTTTTGTTGCTATATCAATCTTATCATCTCTGATCTGTGACATTTAGCAGGATAAATAAAAGGACCCCCTGATTGCGCGTGATGGAGAATCATCCAGGCTGAATTAAAACTGTGTGCGCGAGGTGGTAAGCTGAAGAAATCCTCTCACGTTCCTGTTCAAAAATGACGTTGATTGAGGAAATCCTGATCGGCTTCAGGTCACGTAACACACAAATCCGCTTTCATTATTGTCCGGTTCATGCTTGGCTTTAAAGCCATTGGCTCTCTTCCCCTCCGTCCCTGTCCATCCTCTAATCCTGTCACTTCCTTTGTGTGTGAATAATGAGGAGAGTCACAGCACTTGGAAATTGGAGATATGACAAACAAAAGTGGCCTGCGTCCTTTATCTCACTGTCTGAACCAATAAAAAGAAGTGATAGGATTATCCTTTTAGTTTCAATTGAAAGCGAAGCTCTTTCAGTAATATTTCACGTAATGCCTTCTGGAAATTTCTCCCAATCTATCAGGCGCCTCGGTTTCCTGTAATGAAAAAAGGGGACGGTCAACAGGACTAAATTCTTTGGGAGGTAAATTTTTTTTTTCCTCTGACGAAGTGTCCTGCAAGAAGGTCATGGGTTTGAGTCCCGGGCTCGGGCGTTTCTATGTGGAGTTTGTATGTTCTCCCCATGCTTGTGTGGCTTTCCTTCAGGTACTCCGGTTTCCTCCTACAGTCCAAAAACATGCACAGTAGGCTAACTGGCTGTTCCAAATCACCCCTAGGCGTGAGTGTAAATGTAAATGGTTGTGTGAGTGTTGGCCCTGCGATGGTCTGGTGAGCTGTCCAGGGTGTACCCTGCCATCGCCCAGAGTCGGCAGAGATGAGCACCAGCCTCCCCTAATTAGCCACCCTAATTAGGAATAAGCGGCTTAGAAAATGAATGAATGAATGAGTTTTGGACCCACATGTCACCTTTTGGAGCCTTTTTGGGTTTTTTTTTGTCACAGCCCATATACTAAAACAGTTATATAGCTCGGGATGGGTGGGTGTCACTTAATTGAATAGTCCCTATTCAGCGACATCCACCTCACCTTCAGCAAATAATTGTTAATGAGTTTATACGACATGGGAATGTGCTATAGATTAGGCGAGTAGTAGATTAGCTAAGGCTGAGGAGAAGTCTTCTCAATTTGTCAACACTATTAACCAGCTATGGAAAAATGAAGAGGCCATTTTTAATGGGGATTTATGGATTGTTTACATAACAGTATATAGCAAATTTCCCTGGTGTGGGATGATTAAAGTCTTATCTTATCTTATCTTAGCATATTTTATCTTATCGTATAGGTATATTGTTAAAAGCAGCAGGGTTTGAGGGGTTGGGAGAATAATAAGCCCATAATAAGCATGACTGTGGCTAGTTTTGCAGTGATGCACAGTATAAATATAGTGTAGTGTATATGAACACAAGCATATGCTCTGCTGTTTAAAGATGATCCAATTGCTAATAAATAAATTTCTCATTTTGTCATCGTCTCAAACGAGGACTACCGTTGCTGTTTCGGGCTGAGTGTATCAAGTGATCGATAGCGCAGCGCAGCTAAATTCAGGACGCAACATCAGGCTACCATCTGTGCTAGCGTCTAATTGACATATATTTTTGCACAAGCAGCAGGGTGAGACAGTGTGCTGACAAAGAGACCATCTTGCTGCATCGTCTTCCTGTTGTGTGTGTGTGTGTGTGTGTGTGTGTGTGTGTGTGTGTGTGTGTGTGTGTGTGGTAATACCAGCGCACACACAAACCCAGGACCCTGGGGAGCAACACAATGCAACTCCACTCATTCTAAATGAGATTCATTGGCCTAATCCAATGCGAAAACAGTTTTTTTTTGTTTTTTTTTTTTTTTTTTTACCAAATTACTCTGATCCGAGTCTCAAGACAATCTCAAGAACCTTCTGGACTATCAGCGAGCCGAGCGAACTGCACTTTGTGAATCAATTAGTGGCTTTCCAGGTTCAGAGATGTGATTGAACCTGAGTGTAATGGAGAATCCATGCTAATTAAACTGGCAGGAAAGATATTAGGTGGAATTTAGAGGTGGAGGGGGGGGGGGGGGGTTTCATGAGCGGGGCACATCACCAGTTTTGTGAATTTCTACAAGATGTAGTTGTGAGGTGTTAGACAAAATTCTACTACATCGCTGTGAAATCCTCAGATCTGATTGATCGGAGCAACTTGAACAGATTTCCTATAAATTAAATATAATAATAAACCGATTTGCTATCAGATTGGTGAGATGTTTAGCTAAGGTTTGTGGAAGGAGTCTCCAGTTCCAGTGCTCTGTAAACTTCAGGCTATTTTCACAGGAAAGTCTTCTTGAAGGAGGATATTGTGCTGTCTGGTTTCTCTGCAACACATTGAGCTACATCCTTTTCATTCATTCATTCATTCATTCACTCATTCATTCATTCGCCGAGCCACTTGATCCTATTATGGTCGCGGAAACGATGGATCCTTCCTCAGCTAACTTTAGGCGAAGGCAGGGTAAACCCTGAACAGCTCAGCAGACCATCGCAGGGCAACACAGAGACAACTATATACACTCACACTTACAGGCAATTTGGAACAGCCAATTAGCTTAAAGTGGAGGTTATTGGACTGTAGGAGGAAACCAGATTACCCAAATGAAACCCATGCAGGCACAAAAAGAACATGCAAACTCCACACAGAAATGTCCTCGCTGAACCCAAGACACAAACCCAGGACCTTCCCACTGTACGGCAGAGGTGGGGAAGGAGGGGGAGAGACCAAGAAAAGAGGAAGGGGGGGGGGGGGGGGGAGGGGGTGGGGGTGAGAGGGGGGGAAGGGGG
>JBCNYH010000022.1:11907901-11920178 GCA_039654325.1 Tandanus tandanus | reverse complement strand
ACGTTCTCCTAGCACGACGCGCTTGTGCGATAAGAGAGAGAGAGAGAGAGAGAGAGAGAGAGAGAGAGAGAGAGAGAGAGAGAGAGGCCAGACGGACAGACAGACAGAAAGAAAAAGGGAAAGCAATCAGAGGATGAAAATCATAGAGAATAGAGCGAGATCCAAAGACAGAAAGACAGAGGCAGTAATCAGGTGGGGGGGGGGGGGTAGGAAGACAGACAAGGAATTAAAGATAGACAGAGACATAAGGGAAAAGAACGATATTATAGCCTGACAGACAGACTCAAGGACAGAACAACGGCATAGTGATGGAGACACAGACGAGCAAGCCAGCATGCGAAAAGGAGAGGATCCGAGGAAGAAAGCCGGAGAGAGATGAGGTGAAGGAGAATAACTTTATTTGAAATATGGTGGCATGTTTCACTCAAGCCGCCAGACTCCTCATTACAGGCACCTCCTTTGACGTCAGCTGTCATGGTTCATCAGGCAGCACAGGGGTAAGGGCAAAAAACAAACAGCTGCCGTCGCTCTCAGCAGGGAGCAGTGCAGGTAAACACTGAATATTATTCACTTCCCCCCCTATACTTCCACAGTAAGCCTCTGTCGCTCTCCAACTAACCGAATATATCCAGAAGGTGTTACTAAAAACGAAAAAGAAGTAGCCAGCACAGCATATCACTTCACCTTTGACCATGGGATAAAGAATGGGATCTATAGCTGGTGGCTCAACATGAAGGATGAGTGGCATGGCAGAAGTGAATTATAAAACTATTATGCTTTCACTACACTTCTATAGCGTTGAACAAAGGCACCAGCCTCCTCGCAACCCTAGTAGGATTAAGTGGTTTGGCAAATGTATTTAAACTGTGCTGATTAGCTAAACATCTAGAAATATTGTTTAAGATTATTCATTCATACATTTTCTAAGCCACTTAATCTAAGTCATTTAATTTGGGGTCGCGGGGAGGCTGGCGCCCCCTGACTATGGGGGAAGGTGAGATACACCCTGGACAGCTCGTCCAGGAACAGCAAATTAACCTACTCTGCATGTTTTTTTGGACTGTGGGAGGAAACTGGAGTACCCATGCAAGCACAGAGAGAACATACAAGCGCCACACAGAAATGCCCGAACCCGGAAATCGAACCCAGGCCCTCTTTGCTAACTACTGTGTCACCGTGCAACCACTGCATGCTAACCACTGCGTCACCGTGCCATCTGTGTTGAAGATTAGCAAAAGTGTATTTAAGTTATGTTGAGAATGAGCTACAGTAAATATCTAGAACAATCTTGAGGATTAGCTAAAGATTTTTAATGATTTGTCAAAGATTACTGTCTACTGTGAATCGGTGTCACTCAGCTACACATCCTTAAACAGCGTTCAAGTGATGAAGATCAGGTATATTTCTTTAAAAGTCAGATATTATAACCATTTTCAGAACCTTATTTTTAAATTTTGGACACCAGTGGAGCACCAAGTACAATTCCTAAACCATAAAGCATAGTTATTCATCTTGGAAAGCTTCTTCCCCACCTCCCCCTGAAACACTGATTTTGAGTGTGCACACTGGAAGGCCTGTTTGGCTTCCTCCTCCAGTTTATGGTCTTTCTGCGCTCTATGCCTACTCCCCTCTGACTGGTTGCCCTTCCACAACTGAAAGCTCCACAGTCAGTGCGCTAGGAGGCAGACCGGAATGGGCGGAGATACCGTTGTGCATGATGGGGCAATGGGGAAGGCCAGCTAATCAAGGCCCAGCAAGCTGTGATCAGCGAAAACCTTGTTTTTACGGCAAGCTCAAACAGCCCAGAGGGAAAACTTGAGCTTACCTTGTTACTTGACTCTCTAGTGTTGTCTAAAAGGGCTAATCAACACTGTAACGACATTTATGGGTCAAAAAAGTGGGAAAAAGCATCATATCTCCTCTTTAGACATTGTTAAAGACTAGCTAGACATATACAGTACAGTGTCGATTAACTAAACATGTAGAAACAATGTTAAAGATTAGCTAAGGATTGAAGATTAGCTTAAGGATGAGCTAAATGTCTATAAACGTGCTAAGGATTAAAGGTGCAGTGTGTAAAATTTTGGAGGATCTATTAGCACAAATTAAGTAGAATAAATACGTTTTCATTCATCTATAATCATTTAAAATAAATTGTTGAGTTTTAGGGAACCGAATAAGCTGTTTATATGTATATGGGGAGCGGGTCCCCTCTCATGGAGGCCGCCATCTTGAACGGCCATGTTTCTACAGTAGCGCAGAACCATACAGGTATTGAAAGAGAGGGGTCAGGAATTAAATTTCAGTTGGCTGCAATTTACCAGTACCAAAACAATACCAAAGACAATCTTCACATGCCTGTAGTGGATTAAAATGCAGATCAATTCTTATTTTGTTTTTCCTACTATGTAGAGATTCGTTTAAATATTGTGAAAGATTTGAACGGAAATCCAGCCTTATCTAGTGTTTTGTGAGCTCAGATCGTTTGCTTTATCAACAAGCAGTTTTCTTATCAGGTGATGTGTCTGGATGGTGTAAGAGTATGAGACTGGGTGCAAAAGCATGAGTCCCCTCTCAAAATAGACAAGTTTCAGTCTTCGGTCTGGATCATTGAACCCCATCCTTATAAGCTACTGTCTTCATGATTCTCATTAAGTGACTTTAAAAAGTAGGTACTTCCTTTTCAAAAAGCAATTTCACTGAGATTAGCTTCTGTTTAATGTACAGCTTAACTAATTCAGTTAGATGATAGCTTAATGATCTGCATTATCGGGAATAGCTCCCCCAAAACAGGTAAACAGCCGATAAGAACCAGAGAAGGCAGAACAGTGGTGCAAGATGTTTACTAGAATTACATTTTCATTCAAATTCCTCACAACACTCAAGAACCTTTATAAGGAAGAAATGCAAATATTTGTAGTTTACATCAATTACTATGAATGTGGCCGCAGGCGATGCATTATCATTTATGAAAAATTTCTTGCCCCCGGCTTTCATTAAAAATAGCACACAACAAACAAACAAACAAATAGTGATGTTTAGGCATTTTTGCAAATATGTCCCGTTGGGACTTTTGGTCCAAGTTCTATACTTCTCCACGTATAAAATATCTCCCACACACTCTTATTAATGAGTCAATAAGCTACAGCTTTAGTATTTTCAGTTAAGTTGCAATTTGTCCAGTCCCTGTAAATTTGACGGATTATGTATGTCTTGAAGTATCACAATTATTTGCATGGACACTGTTCTAAAGACACCTGCAGTAACTATAGCTATATCCCAATGTTTGGTCCCTTTGTTTATAGGTATTTTGGAATGATGGTGCTAAGTGATTGGTAATTAAAAAGTAATGAAAAACTTTGGTGGTAAGTAAATGGTTAAGAAAAATGTTGATCTATGACTGGTCATTAAGAATGTAAGTGATGAGTAATTGATTGTTAAGAACAATGGCTATCAGTGATTGGTCAATAAGAATGATGGTGGTCAGTAATTGGTCATTGAGAACACTGGTGATCAGTGATTGGTCAATAAGAATGATGGTGGTCAGTAATTGGTTGTTAAGACAAAGGTAATCAATTAATGGTCAATAAAAATGGTGGTGGTCAGTAATTGGTCATTGAGAACAATGGTAATCAGTGATTGGTCAATAAGAACAATGGTTATCAGTAATTGGACATTGAGAACAATGGTGATCAGTGATTGGTTATTAAGAATGGTGGTAGTCAGTAATTGGTTGTTGAAAACCATAGTGATCAGTGATTGGTTATTAAGAATGGTGGTGGTCAATAATTAGTAGTTAAGACAATGGTAATCAATTAATGGTCAATAAGAATGGTGGTGGTCAGTAATTGGTTGGTGAGAACAATGGTGATCAGTAATTGGCTGTTGGGAACAATGGTGATAGTTCGACATTCATTCATTCAATCATTCATTTTCTAAGCCATTTAATTCTAATTAGGGTCACGGGTGAGGGCGGGGTACACCCTGGACAGCTCGCTAGGACATCGCAGGGCTAACTCACACCTAGGGGCGATTTGGAACAGCTAATTAGCCCACTGTGCATAGTTTGTTTTTGTTTTTTTGGACTGTGGGAGGAAACCGGAGTCACCGGAGAAAATCCACGCAAGCATGGAGAGAACATGCAAACTCCACACAGAAACCCCCGAGACCAGGAATTGAACCCAGGCCTTCTTGCTATGAGGCGAACATGCTAACCACTGCGCATGTGATAGTCCACCAGTGATAGTCCTTAACAATTACAATTATTGGTTATTGAGAATGATAAAGATCAGTAATTGGTCATTGACAACAGTGGTTATCAGTTATTGGTCAATAAGGTTGGCTGTGGACAGTAATTGGTTATTAAGAACAATGGTGATCAGTGATTGGTCATTAAGAATGGTGGTGGTCGGTAATTGGTTGTTGAGAACAATGGTGATCAGTGATTGATGAAAATGGTAGTGGTCAGTAATTGGCTGTTGAGAACAACGGTGATCAGTGATTGGTCGTTGAGAATGGTGGTGATCAGTCATTATTTGTTGAGAACAGAGGTAATCGATGATTGTTCATTGACAGCAATAGTGATTAACAATTGGTCTTTTGGGAATATTGTGATTGGTCATTGGGAATCACTGCAATCAATGCTTGGTCTTTTAAAACACTGGTGCTCAGTGATTGTGTATTAGGAACAGCTGTGATCTGTGGTTGGTCGTTGGGTGATCTAGCAGTAAAAAGTGGCAACACTCTTTGCCTAACTGTGAGGAAGAGAAGAGATTGATATTCAACCATAAAATGTAGTCATTTTCTACCATGATGGTCATCATACCCTCTGCAGGTCTGGAGGACAAGTTTGGGTTTTACCTCAGACGCTGGCAGTTAGCCGTAAAGACCTGCTGCTAACGGGATGACCATAATCCCACCAAATCCCACTGTAGCATCAACACCTGACCCAGTGCCACTGAAAGGAAATGAGTCCCCTGCTATGTGAAGATTTTGGCATGACAGAAAGCTTCACCTAAAACTCTTTTTTTCCCCTTCGTCTGCTCCTTTTTTATCACTCTCTCCCTCTCTCCTAAAGGGCACAGGAGGATGGAGATAGCCAAAGGAATTATCACAAATAACAAGAATGTCCTTGCTCCGTGTTTGCCTGGAGTGTGGAGGAGGAGGCAGCATTCGGCTCGGCAGACACAGACGTTAGCCGACTGACTCACTCTTATCCTGCTTGGCCAGACTCGACCTGCTTTTTCAATGTGGTCTTCCTTTTGTGAGTCCTTTTCTTCATTAAGTGCTTTTACTTTCATTACCAATGGCACTCTTTTCTCATCACAGTTCCTGGTGGCAGTGCCAAAGACTGCTAAATGAGAGGACTGTGACATGTACTGGCTTTTAGACGGACACAGTAATGAGAGTGGTAGGATGTAAGCGGAAAAGCCTGTCTACTGTCGTCCATTCTAGTATTTTACAGTGCAGGCTGGTGGTGATATTAGCAGTGATGCTAAAATCTTATGTCTGTCTATTTGTTTTACAACCTGTACTTTGTTCCATAAGAAAAAAAAAATTGTAATGATGATACGATGTATGTTAGAATTCATGTTATATAATTAACAACACAATAATATTATAAATGCTGATGAGCTGATAATAATAATAATAATAATAATAATAATAATAATAATAACCATCATTATCATAATCATAATGGGTTGCCCCTAGGTGTGAGTGAGTGTGAATGGTTGTATATAAAGTTGGCAAGCTGTTTAGGGTGTACCCCACCTTCGCCCAGAGTCAGCTGAGATGGGTGCCAGCCTCCCCGCGACCCTAATTAGGATTAAGCTGCTTATAAAATGAATGAATGAATCAATAACAATAATAATAATTATTATTATTATTATCATTTATATGTAGATGTAGCCCTGCTAGCCCATTTAGAAAAGCTCTGTTTTGGGTTCGTTTTGATTTACATCTGTGTCATTCCGTTTTGTCATTCCAGTCAGTAAGTTAATCCAGATCTTAGAAATTATCATGCGTTTTGAAACAGGCCTTTCTATATCAGCTTTCTTATCTTGGTCGAACGGTGAGTCTGTTCTCTCAGAGTCGACGAAAAAAAACAAAAAAAACAGTCGACCTCTGGGCTGTGGATAAAGCGGGTGTTTACAGCACAAATCCCCAAGGATGGTTTTAAAGAACTAATCTACTGCTCTGGTCACCGTCCGCTTGGCATAAATCACCTTTAAAAATGATTTATTCTCTTTGAGATATGGGGCTGCATAATAAATGCGGCAGAACAAACAAAGGAAACAGTGTCTGTGTATGTCATAAAGAGCAAAACTCCAGAGCCGGAGCGTTTTGAGCGGTCCTGCTTCCTCTCCGAGACTGATAATGGTGATACTCTGGCCCCCACGACTCATTACCACATGCTCCAGTGTTCCGCCACAGTTTTGGTCTCGAGAGTGTTTGCCATCACATCATTATGAGAACACTCTCATAAGGCCCTTAGAAACTCCCTCTAGACAAAATAAAAGTAAATAAGTCATAAAACTATGACTTAGACTCTGTCATAATTCCTGCACCATCTTTTATTTACACTCCCGAGTCACGCGAATACGCCTGCCATCATGACGAGTCCCAAGCACAGGAAGGGTCTGGGGTCTATTCTGTAAGTAGTGTTTTTACTGTTGTGTAAACAGCACTCATTCTATACTGATTGAAATTATGATACGAAAATAAAAAAATTCAGTGAATTGAAAATGCTTTTAAAACATACAATCTAAAATGACTTCTAGCTTGATGCATGTCAATGACTCAGATATGCAGAGACCTGTAATAAACATCAAATTTGCTCAACAGGCAGGCGCAGCTATCATTTTCAAATAAGCAATATTCCCAAATTAGTTTTTGGACTTAGTCGGAAAAAGCTGTTTAAATCAAGCATTAGAGGATCTTCTAATCCTGAGCACAAAAATGAGCTGGGTTTAATGAGAAAAGAGATAGGAATTTTAATCATGGTGATCGTTTTCTCTTAGATTTAATAAAGATCTAGTTCAGGATGTTGCTTAAACCTTGACACTTTAATATTAAAAAAATAATAATTAAATAACCCCCAAAACTTCATTCAGCAGGCACGAAAATATCCTACTCTACAACACTCTTTAATTCATGCTTCTGATTGGTCAGCTGGTATTTTTTTATTTTTTTTTATTTTTTTTTTTTTTCCGGCAGCTTTGACCAAGGTTTCAGAGTAATACATATGCCTTCTCTTATAATTAACCTTCGTGGGTATGTTTTACCATCAGTTTGTTTGTTTCTTTATTTGTGTGTTGTAGATTATGTAAAAATTATGTGTGGATTTGTATGAAATTTCCACAAAACTTGAGACTTTAGACATGGAGGACTCAATTACATTTTGGAGATGAACTGGATCAAATTCAGTATGCAGGGATTTTTTTTACAGGACAAAGACAGAACAATTTTTTGGAAGTGTCATATTACAGCAGGCCCAGCAGGGGGTGCTGTATACGCATTCATTCATTAATTAAAGTGGGGAGCCTGGATTCTATTTGCGTTTTGCTTCTCTACTGCTGACTAAAGAAGGGAATTAACCCTGGAGTTAGCATCAACTTCAGTCCTGAAGGAAATAAATAAATAATTTCCCCTGCGTCCCCCTAACTACAGTCTGAGTTTGCTTTTCATTGCCTTTTACTAGCTGATTTCCATGTTCATTTTTATTACCTGTCCTGTTAGATTAATTATCCGTTTAACGAGTTCATGTTCCGTGTTCCTGTTGTTTCGTGTTGTTTTACTCAAGGAAAGATTGTTAGATTGAGTTTTCTTTTTTTTTTTTTTTTTTTATTCCGTGTGAGTCTGAGCAGTGGTGTATGAGCTGCTTTTTTTGTATTTCACTTTCATTATTAATAATAAATCTTTTTTTTATTGCTGCACATCATCATTCAAGTCAGCGATACGTAAAAGCCAATCAGATTCGACTTAGTGACGTGGCAGTCTTATTGGGTTTCCTGTAATGGGCACACGTGGACACCAGACAGGACATGGGACCCATTCAGGAGCTCTGCTAAAACAGTTATTCGCCTCAGGTTCGGTGGACTGTTCAGTGACCTCCACCTCACTTTTGGCACGTAATTGTTATTATTTGTATCCCGCCCTCCCCAAATCAGTAGCGGTCATGAGTTCTGACCCATGTAACAGTACAATGAAAGAATGATAAACCAGTAAGAAAGAGCACTTTTTATTTGTCATGCCTTGTCTGGATGGATCGTATCGTTTCCTTCAGCACTGAATGGAAGAGTTTTCTCAAGTGCCCGAGGTCACCGGGGATGTTTCAGCCGCAATTTTGCTTTCCGGCATTCATAGCGTTTCTACAACGTGAAATTTACAGTCTGCTAACTTTTCCAAGCTTTGGACAGTCTTCACGAGATTGTTCTTGCAGTGAGGTTATGGCTGTTACATCGAGCAGAACCCTGCTGCCCTTTCCAAACAAACGCCGCATGGAAATCCGTCAAGCATGGACGGATGGCTCTGTATGTGGTTGTGTGTGTGTGCGTAGGCTTGTTCTCTTCGCCTCACTCTTATCTCTTGAGCTGATCGATGACCTGCGATCCTGGCAGTTATGTGTATTACTATATCATTGTCGTTGGCGCATATTACTGTTATTACTGCAGGTTAGCGTCCTTCGACTTGGAAGAGCGTGTCACTGATTCGTGACTGGTGTTTAGAGCACCGGGATTTGCTCTGACCTTTCCATTTAATTGCAGCTCTGTCGATTCTTCTATTTTTGTTTCTGGGCTCTTAGTTCTGCAGTGCTCATATCACTGTCTTTTATTTGCTTGAGTTTCTGCATTCTGCTTCACTTCTAAACCCTATCGGATAAAAGCATCTGCTAAACGAATAAATGTAAATGTAAAATGTTATAGGATTACAATTCAGGATTCAGCCCGAGATGATGCCTTGGGTTCAGATAGCATGACTATAGATCAGAAATGTATCCGGCAGCTAAGCCTTGAAAAGCGTTCGCAGAAGTGCCTCGGTTTGTTGTCGCCATTCAGAAAGGCAAACTTTCTATACGCTCGCTTTAAAATCACTTCCAAACCCAACCCCACTGGAGGAAGACTGCTGCAACAATTTATCCTCATTTCTGTCTGCATTCGAGCATCTTAACGTCATGGAAAAAAGAATCATTTCGACCACCAGAGAAGTCACTGGCACAGCACTTCACTGATCTCCTGTACGCCATCGTTCGGCAGGCTCATAATGAGTACACGTGTAGGATAAAAGCCATGGCACGGAAAGAAAAAAAAAACCCCAGTGATGCGACGTCCCCTTTCCAAACAGAAAAGGTCACTCGCATCCTTTCTGAGCTAGGACAAATGATCACAGAAGTGAGACAATGGAGGCGTTATCGCAGGCATCTGTGTGGTCTGTAAAGAGGCATGCTTCACTTCCACGTATCCCTGAACCCCCCGATGAGATCCCGTTCTCGCCCACCACCACTTATCAAGCGTGATGTCTTTCCAGCCCGGGCGGAATGATCCGGAAAGGTCAGTCTCAGCTGGTCGCCGTGCTCAGCAGTCAGTCTGCACGCCACCGCAGCCAGCCTCCAGCTGAGAACAGCAACAGCAGCTCTGTCACCCAGCTCGGTGTACGAGAGGACAAGACACCAGCACTTCCTTCTGAAGGGCAAATTCAAAACGGTGTTGGTCATATGGGTGTGTCTCAGTCTGCTTAGAATAAATAACTCAACTAGTAATAAAGGGGTAATAATGCTATACTAATACTAATGGTAATATTGTGGTTGTTGGAATTATTTACTGTTTTTTTATCATAATAAATATGATTGTTTCTTCTTATTATTTTTTCCCCGGTTTTTTTCTCCCGTAATTTTAGTCGTATCCAGTTCCCACCCGTCAAGTGTTTCCTCCCTATCACATACAACCACCACCAACAAGGGAGGGGTGTAAGCATGCACATGCCCCCTTCGCGAAATGCGATGCTGCCACCCGCCTCTTTGTGAAATGCTGCGCATGTGCATTTGGAGGCGGTCTAACACATGCTATCCACCCCAATTAGCTCCCATTAGCTAGCCAATTAGCTCCCATTAGCTAGCCAATTAGCTCCCATGGACTCCCGGTCAAGGATATCTGCCATCAACCTGGATTCGAACTTGCGATCAACCTGGAGATCGCAAGTTCGAATCCAGGTTGATAGTCGAGATAACCTTGTCGTTGCACCACTCGGGAGCCGTTGCGTACTACTCATAATTTATTTGTGTATGCTTTAAAATGTTATGATGAATAAAATTACAATTTGAAACAACTGATCAATGTGTGGAGGTTTTACGACAGTTGTACTACTTTCCTATTAAACTACTTATATTACTGGGTGGCACGGTGGTGTAGTGGTTAGCATGTCCGTCTCACACCAAGAAGGTCCTGAGTTTGAGTCCCGGGCGCGGGCATTTCTGTGTGGAGTTTGCATGTTCACCCTTGTGCTCGTGTGGGTTTTTCCGGGTACTCCGGTTTCCTCCTACAGTCCAAAGACATGCATGTTAGGCTTATTGGCTGTTCCAAATTGCCTATAGGTCTAAATGTAAATGTGAATTGTGGGTGTGTGTGTGTGTGTGTGTGTGTGTGTGTGTGTGTGTTAACAATCACATTTGATATCATCGGTTCCTTTTTGCAACATCAGTCCTTGCGCCTTGTCAAATTACATGCGAGTGCTCCAACACTGGACATGCTCAGAAACATGTTGCCTTTCTGATTGGCTGTTCCATCCGGGTAGTAATGCGAACTCATTGGATTGGCTGGGCTGCGTCACTGACCCGTGCATCATAGCACATTATCAGCCAGTTCTGAGCTACACAACCAAAAAGCACAGAAATCGCGGAAAACATTTCTTTATGTTTATAAACCAACTGATGACAGGAAAGCCGAGTTAGCAAAACGTTAGCTGCATAAACCATTTTGGATTTACAGTCACGCACATCTCTGGCAGCGTTCTCATCCTCAGAGTCACTAGAATGTGACGTCTCACTGTCTCCACAAGACTCCTCCCTCTCTGGTTCAATTAGGTAACCATTTACACCCAGTTCCTCCAAATTGCTAGCCATGTCGCTCACTGAATAGATTTGCTTGTTTACGTGCGCTGGACAACCCCGCCCAGCGAGCTCATGTCACTTCTGGGAAAAATGACTGCTAACCCTCGTTACTGTTCAGCCCCAGTTAGTAATCCATGGGATAAAATGACTCGGTTTTGTGCTTTTTGGGGTCATTTATGTTAAAGTAAGTGTCTGTATCACTTAAACATATTACATACGCACAAATTATGCTGTAAGCATGACTAGTACCAGTGCACTTTAATACTACTAATCTATTATTTTAGCACTACTATTATTACTATTACTACTATTTCTTCTTCTACTTCCTCTACTACTGTTACTACGACTGCTGCTTATATTTCAATCTCTTCTAACGCTACTACTTCTACTGCTCTTAGCACTATTATTAATATTATTAATACTGTTACATTTACAACAATTATTATTTCTAATATTACTACATCTATTACTCTTATTACCGTTATCATAAATACTATTATTAGTAATTAGAAGAGGTCTAATAGTGCTATATGTTTAATTATTGTTTATTTTTGGATTTTACTGTATTGTGTTTCATTGCGTTTAGTTATTATTACTGTTCTTATTGTAGATGTTATTGTTATGATTTGTTGTTTTTGTTGTTGTTGTGTTGTTGTACACGCCAGTGAAGTCCTAGCTTCTAAGCCATTTTGGCCACACGCACACACGCATTAAATAAAAAAGGTGTAAACTCACCTCGCGTGGTCATTATTTACACTCTCCTGTGATAGCAGGCCATTTTTCATTCTCTTACACCGCATGTCTGAATTTCAGCCAAATTGTGCATACTCCTGTAAAAAGCAGCCGAATTCAGTTTAGAGGAAATATCTTCTCGTTGCAAGATTTTTTTGGGGTTTTTTTTACTCAGCCTGAAATGTGGAAATGGAGTGAGTTGTTTTCAATGAAAACACACACACACACACACACACACACACACACACACACACACACACACACACACAGAGAGACATACATAGATACAGAGGGAGAGAGAGAGAGAGAGAGAGAGAGAGAGAGAGAGAGAGAGGTGGGGAGAGAGAGAGAGAGAGAGAGAGAGAGAGAGATTTTCTTATAAATTTATTTAATGAAAAAAAAAAAGTTTTCTTCATCCAGTCATGTCAAATGTCCTCA
>JBCNYH010000022.1:11894173-11903013 GCA_039654325.1 Tandanus tandanus | reverse complement strand
ATATATATATATAATATTGTATATACTTTAAAAAATAGATTTTTCCTTCCAAAAGTCTGACTTACCAATCCCACATTTTCATGAATTATTACACTAACAATTTTAAATTATTAATATTTTAGTCACACTTAAAATTAGGCATTATTCTTCTTCTTCTTCTTCTTATTATTATTATTATTATTATTGTTGTTGTTGTTGTTGGGGTGGTGGTGGTGGTGGTTATATATATACATACATATCTTGGTTTTCCTTTGTTTATTTAATATTATTACTGTTGTTGTTCCAATAAATAAATATCTAAATAATGCATCAAATATTTTTCACGAAAAAATAAATAAATACAAATTAATTTGTCTACATAGATTCTTTTTCTTTTGCCTGTTTACTATCGTTATTATTGATGATGTTACTATTATTATTATTATTATTATTATTATTGTTGTTGTTGTTGTTGTTGATGTTGTTGTAATTATTAATGTTATTATTATTATTATTATTATTATTGTTGTTGTTGTAATTATTATTATTGTTGTTGTTGTAATTATTATTATTGTTGTTGTTGTTGTTGTAATTATTATTGTTGTTGTTGTTGTTGTTGTAATAATTATTGTTGTTGTTGTTGTAATAATTATTATTGTTGTTGTTGTAATTATTATTATTGTTGTTGTTGTTGTAATTATTATTGTTGTTGTTGTTGTAATAATTATTGTTATTATTATTGTAATTATTATTATTATTATTATTATCATCATCAATAATGACAATAATAATAATAATAATAATAATAATTAAAAAAATAATAATAATAATAATAAATGTGGTTGTTTTTATTTTTATTTATTGTCTATTGTTATTATAAGAAAATGTATTAATTTATGAAATGTAATCCTTTTGATGAACAACAGCACAATAAGAATGACACTAACTTTCTAAACAAGCTGCACAGTGTTTTCATAAATTGTAAAATTGGTTATAACTCAAACTGGAGCAAGTTCAGGTCGGGAACTCAAAACCACACATACTACCTACAGACGTGCGCTACACCCGGTACCAAATAAAGGCTTCCACACACTTCCTAGTGCACTACTTAGAGGCTGGGCGGTGATTTGGTATACAGCCGTGTGCGCTGTACAGACAGAGCGGTAGAAACAGAGTGCACACTTCCTGGAGCCCCAAGAAGCCGCTTATGCACCGGGGGAGCGAAACAAAAAAATTCCCCACAAACACCATGGAGGAGACGAGTTAAAGTTCGTGTGGAATGGGTGGAAGGACGTTCGGCACATGTTTAAAAAGAAAGAAAAGCCAATGAGTGTCGGGGAGACTGCGTTCATTTGCAGTACAGCTGAGCTGAGCTGAGCTAAGCTAAGCTAAGCGGCCTAGCTAGCTAACTAGCTAACGCTCCAGCACGCAGTGTCGCTGACATTATACTTTGGTTGAGTTGATGATTCCAGCGGAAATACTTCACCGGTTGCCTTCCAAAAACCCATTATTTTGGACAGGTAACATCATCCCGTGTCCTGTCACGTCCTCAGCACTTTTCCCTGAAGAGCTCGTGCGTTAGCCTAGCATATTAGCTTGCTAACTTTCCCAAAGTTGCTGCAAATATTACTCGGTGAGAGAGAGAGAGAGAGATATGCACGGCCTGGCAATACAAGCCAGCCAGACGTTTAGTTTTCACACAGCAGGCGTCCTCTTCACCACCTACTGAATGTTCCTAGCTTTTAGAAATCGCTTGTATTTTCACGCGTCGTGTTTTTAATGCTTGGTGTTAGCTAGCTAGCTGGCTAGCAATGTCTGTCCCGACTGCAGAAATGCTCGAGACGCCTCCTGGATATCCTTTCGAAGAGATTGATTATGCAGACATCGACGTGGAGGAGGTAAGATATGATCTGGTAACACATGAAGGTGACACTTTAGTGAATAGACAGCTTTATTATCGAGCTAGCCTGTGAATAAACTCGGCTTCATTGTGTATTGGTGATCTGAAGTGTCAACAATATCCGAAATAGTGTTCTGGACATGTTTCTTAGGGTTAAGGACACCAGTCTGATTGGATATTGGGGTACTGAGGATGGGGAAAGAAGATGGTCAACAACTAGTTTTAATTTTTAAGGGAAAACGTTAACATCTTTTCTATGACTCAGATCTGTACTAAGCTGGTGCTTGTCCAATGACATGCTCTCTGGGGCGTACATGTCCCGCCCCCTCCAGGGAGTGTTTGTTTGTTTATTTATTTATTTATTTGCAGTTTGCAGTTGCGAGAAATTCATTGCATGTGCCGCAATCAACCACAGATTATAACTCAGAATTTCCAAATTTTAATTAAAAAGATGCCAAGAAGGACAAATCACGGGCCTAATGGTTAGAGAAGTGGGTTTGGGACCAAAAGGTCATTGGTTCGGTTCCCAAACTGGCAGGAAAAGTGTGTGGCGGTAGGGGAAGAGAGCAGCACTTTCCTTTCCTCCACCTTCGTGGCTGAAGTGGACTTGAGCAAGGCACCTAACCCCCAACTTCTCTCCGGGTGCCGCAAGGCGGCCGCTCGCTGATCCGAATGTGTGTGTGTGCTCACTGTGGAGGGGTTAAATGCAGAGCTATATATATATATATATATATATATAATATAAAATCTGAGCTAAAAAAGCCGCTCACCTCTGTCTGACCACACGCTTTTAATTTTTGCACTTTCCCCACGAAGGTCCAAATTCCACTTAGAAATTCAATAACGTTGCCCCAGGGCATTAGTTTTGTTTTTATTCCTTTCTTGTACGAATAATCTGGAAGATATAGTTATGTTAAACACCATCAAATGCAAAGGTTTAAGCCATGACGACAGCACTATTAAAGGTAAACATCTTCCGTTGTCGGTTTACTCCTGCTGAATACAAAGGTTTCCTGGTGAAACCACCTCAGCCCCTGGACCCGGTATCTCTCATTCATTTGTTTTGCGTCTTGTTTCGGTTATGTGTCTGTTTTCTGTGTATTAACAATAACAAGACTGCGTGACCAGAGGAACGAACTTGCGTGTGCATGATAACTTGGCAGTGCAACTCCGATATATAGAAAGTGGGCAGGTCCGAGATCTAGTGTTAACAAACAGAAGGCGGCATACGATTTCAAGATGAGTACAAAAGATGGCGATGTTTAATATCATGGCCTCCGGTGCAGAGGACATTGGGACGCTAGTACGTAGTGATGTTTTATAGTGGTGTAATATTTATCAGGCTGTATGTGATGTGATGAAAATACAGGAATGTTCATAACATGCCTAATATTTATTAAGCTAGTACTGTGTTTTGTGCTGCATTATACGGACACTTTATTACCCCACAGCATATAATTCATTAGGATATAATCTTCAGTATGTCATCCAACCGTCCGGCCGTAAAATGTTTGAGGTTTCCTCATCAAACTTGGCAGTTACTTCTACTAGGCAGGGAAGTTGTGCCTTTTCATATTTTGTAATCTTTACGATTCATATTTTTTGACATGTGGAGGCTGGGGGATGTGTCGTCATCTGATGACCCTTATTAATATATTCATGGTGGTAACGCTACCTGTTCTTTTCTGGAGGGACTTCTTATAATGAAGGGTCATGTTACCGTAACTTTATTCAGTAATTTATCTCCCATGTATACCCTAAACCTAATGTGGAATTCTTGTCTGCCTTTGGATATGACTCCTGTCAGTCATTTTTACAGACACTCAATATACCAGTGTAGATCTGAGGGGGCGGGGCTTTATCATGGGTAGGAATAGGGTTGGAGTGAGTACTAGGGGTAAAATATAAATAAAATTTCTATTCCACTAATCTAACAATTAAAGGTCAGATATTACAACTTTTTTCAGACCTTTATTTTTCACTTTGGGCACCAAGGTACGATTCCTAATCCAAACACCTCTACAGTCCTTCAGAAAGCTGCTTTCCCACCTACCCCTGAAACGCTGATTTTGAGTTTTTGCGCTGGACAACCTGTTTGGCTTCCTCCTCCTGTTTATGGTCTTTCCGATCTGTCTGCCTACTCTGCTCTGATTGGTTGTTTAAAAGCTCCACACTCTGTGTGCTGGGAAGCAGGCTGGGATGGGTGGAGATACCGCTGTGCATGGGGAGGCCAGTGGGAGGAAAGTCAGCTAATCAGAAGGCCCAGCATGCTGTGATGTGGTAATGCACCCCCAAAAAAAGCATAATAACCTTCAAAAATGTTGCTGCGGAACCAAAAGTTCCAGGAGGCGGCGCTGGATTTAATCTAGCTCCTCCTATAACCGTAAGACTCGGTACAGTATTGTAGAACCTGAAAGTCTTCTGGTTAAACTCCACCCAGGTGGGCGGAGCAGGAAGTTGGAGGTTTGACCTTTCGTTCTTTAGTTAAAGGTCCTGGCAGTTGGTTTGCAGTGAGAGTGATTTGTTGGCATTTTTATTTCCTTTACCAAACATTCCATGCTGGAGGACCAGATTTATTTGTACAGAATTTCACGATTTCCATGTTCTGGATGTTCAGTGCTGAATTGTAGCTAATCATGACATAGTTTTTTTTTTTGTTTGTTTGTTTGTTTTTGGTTTTGGTTTTTTCCAGGTAGTGGGCAGAGGAGCTTTCGGAGTTGTGTGCAAGGCGAAATGGAAAGGCAAAGACGTGGCCATCAAGACCATCGAGAGTGAATCAGAAAGGAATGCGTTTGTGGTCGAGGTACGATCTAATCAGGATAATGCGCTTCCTTCCAGCTCTCTTAACCGTCACGTAATCCTGGATTTATCCTGATGTCTCTCTTTAGATCCCTGCTCCAAAATCATGGCCTTAAAGTCCTCTAAAGGAAAAACTGCCCCATTAAACATATTTAATAGTGTATTTAAACTTGTATCGATTCTGGTGGTAATTTCTCGGAGTCATTGGTGCAAGTGCTGGAGTCGAATCCCAGAATGCTTTGCAGATATGGAGTTACTTATAGCAGAGTCTAGTCTGAGATGGCGATGGCGTTGATATTGATGCCGACATTGGCATGAACATAGAAGCTTCTGAGTCGTTTGAGCCAAGCTTATAGATGAGTCTTAAAGACTAAAGCAGTGCTCCTTTTAATCTGACATAAAGCATGGATTTGCTTAATTTCCACAGCAGGCTACCAAACAGCATTGTGGGTAATTTAAATAAATATTTGTTTTTATGTGATCTGAAAGTGAATAACAGAACACGTTCCCTTGCGAGGGATTTGAACATTATTCAGTCGAGTAAAATGAGCGAATGTTTCACTTTTTGGTGTAGTTCCTTCATTTCCCAGACCACCAGAACATGAGCTCGCTGAGGAGTCTAACGAATCGTTTGTTCAGACTGCTTCTGGAGTTTATTTCCTGCTCATTCTTCCTTCCTTCTTTTCTTCTTTTTTCTTTTCTCCAGCTTCGTCAGTTGTCTCGCGTGAATCATCCCAACATTGTGAAGTTGTACGGCTCCTGTCAAAACCCTGTAAGTCTTCATTCGCACTTCGGCCGAAAGGTTCTCACAAGACCAATTCGTTTCTGTACAGTTTTGTTTAAGTTTTCTGATTTAGATCTGTAGTGTGGTGCAGTGTAGTAAACCATAGTATGATGTAATAGAGTTATATTGTATCATAAAGCGCTGTATGGTGTAGGATAGAAAAGCGTAGTATGGATTTGTGTAATAAAGCATAATATGGTGTGGTGTATTATAGTATTAAACAGAATGATCTGGTGTAATATACTATAGGAAAGCATGGTATGGTCTAATATAGTATATTAAAGCATATGAAAGCATGGTGTAATATAGACTAGTACAAGATGACCTCCCATATATTTCCATTACAAAGGTAAAGGGGAAAAAACGTTAACAATAATGAAATTATTATATGCACTCATGAAACTTAATTCAGTACAATTTTTAATACACCATGTATGAAAGACGATGTCCCCAAAATGGTGGCTGTCATTGTCTATATACACTTGGAGGCAATATCTGAACGCAGTCATGGCCCGACGGGTCATGTTGCGGTTCCACCCGACTTTGCATGCATAGTTTGTCCTTTTCTATTTAATGTCGCTGTTTCATGAACCTTTTTTGTGTAGACGATATAAAAGTGACCAATGACTCTACACGTGGCGGGGTGACATAATGCAAAATGTAGCGAAAAGTCACGACACAACTAATTTGCGTATGAATATATGGCTCGGTATCCCTTTTTTTAAATATAGGTACGAGCTGATGCTTGTTTTAACATGTATGCAAACGGAATTGTGTATAAATTGTATTTGTGCCTAGTTTTATTTTATTCAGAAGTTGACTGGATTGTATCGGATTTGTTAGTTTAGTATCGGTATACTGTTATTATTGCCATTAACCTGCCTTATATGAGCTGGGTGATTCTGGGTACTTCGGATTGCTCTAACAGCCCAAAGAAATGCACATTAGGCTAATTGGCGGTTTCTAATTGGGAACGTGTGTCTCTGTCTGTAGGTATGTCTGGTGATGGAATATGCAGAAGGTGGCTCTCTGTACAATGGTGAGTGTTTTATTAATCTTCTGAATTTTGGAAAGTAACGATACTTGTACTAGTTGATGATTGCATCATAAACATGCCGATTTTTTTTTTTGTGTGTGTGTGTGTTCCTATGTCGCTATACTTTCAGAGGGTGAAACACCCAGTTTGTTCTGTGTTTAAATGTCACATCCTTTTTTTTTTCCTCCGCCCTCTCCTGCAGTGTTGCACGGCGCAGAGCCCCTCCCTCACTACACGGCGTCCCACGCCATGAGCTGGTGTATGCAGTGTGCTCAGGGCGTCTCGTACCTCCACGGCATGAAACCAAAGGCGCTCATTCACAGGGACCTCAAACCCCCCAAGTAAGCTCCTAAAAGTCTTCTAAATTTTAACATTGGGATTGGGAAGTGGTGCTTGAAAGTTTGTGCACCCTTTAAAATTTTCGGTCATCTCTGCATACATATGACCTATAACCGTCATCAGGTCCTAAAGACTGATGGAGAATAAATATTATTATTGAACTATATATTCAGATTAAGCGATACCGGATTTCGGATAGGGCATCACGGTGGTGTAGTGGTTAGCACGTCCGCTTCGTAGCAAGACGGTCCTGGGTTTGAATCCCGGGCTCATCGAGGGCAGGTCTATGTTGTTCTCCCCATGCGTGTGTGGGTTTTCTGCACGTGCTCCAGTCCAGCTGGTTATTTACAGGCTGTGATTGGAAACACATTGACCAGGCAGCTGCTTCTCCTTCCACCAGAGTCAACACTTCCACCACACTCGGCATATTAAACGTCAAGCTCAATATGACCTTCCTGCGTGCTTCATTTTGATCATTTGGCTTTGAATGTTTATTATGAGCAATTATACCGTATATTGTTTTGGAGTTAGTTGTCTGTAGGCCATCACTGTATGCACTGCTGCATCACGGCCGCTGCTTTATTCAGGGTGTCTTTATTTTTGCACTGTTGTGTATTTCGCGATCCTGCACCGATGACTGAATGACATCGTGCTCGTTTGGTTTCTCTGCACCCTATCCGCAGTCTGCTGCTGGTTGCCGGAGGCACCGTTCTCAAGATCTGTGACTTCGGGACGGCGTGTGACATCCAGACGCACATGACCAATAACAAAGGAAGCGCAGCCTGGATGGCTCCCGAGGTGTTCGAAGGCAAGTAGGAGGGAGAGGGATGTTCGGCCAAGGGACGCACAAGCTACCCTAATGCACTGAAAAACACAGGCCAAACTGATCGCCAGACCATCGCAGGGCCAACACACACACAACCATTCGCACGCTCGGTTGAACCTACCAGTTAGCCTAATGTACAGGTCCTTGGGCTGTGGGAGGAAACCGGAGTACCCGGCGGAAACCCACGCAAGCAAAGGACATGCCATCTCCACACAGAAACGCCTGGGATTCGAACCCAGGACCTCTTCGCTGTGCTGGACACTTTCTGCCTGTTTGCAACTCTACTTATTCTTGTTAATAACAATAAAAATAATAGTAAGCTTTTGGATAATGATGGTAACTTTGCTCTGTCAATGATTTATTTTCCTCCAAAAGCATCCTGCATGTTCTTCCTTCCCTCATTTAGTTCCGAGATATTACAAAGAAGCACAGCGGCTGCTCCAAACTCGAACGTAATTACTTCGAGCACCTTTAATATGCAGCGTTTGATGAAACAGTTTCGTCATAACATGTTTTGTGTTGTGTTGCATGTGTGGTTTTTTTTTTTTAGTTTCTTTTCCTTTGGCCTACCCTTCCTGAACGACTGAATACTTCAAATGTTATTACACGTATAATGAAGAACATTTGCCTGAAGTGCAATTAGGAGGATTGCGGCCTCGGAGATCAACGGACAAATTCGTTACCTTCAGCATTTGAAATAAGCTGATGCACTTGATTTCCGTTTAGGATATGAAAGGGGGAAAAAAACAAAAAACAACCCTAGCGCCAGGCCTGCGAGTAGGTCGTTATCTTGTTTGTTAATATTGGAACAGCCCTCCCATGCTATTAGAGCTGTGCTCATTAGAGGAGTGAAGCTAACGCTGCTCATTTGCTTTACTGATAAACGAATTAGCAGAAGACCTCAGCGAGACGCGCGTACAAAGAAAAAAAGAAACACGTATGTGCGATGAGCGATGTAATTGAAGCATAATAAGAGGGGTAATCAAGCCTCTCAGAGGTACCACAGAGGAAATTACCTCCTGCTCAGAAGAAGGGGGGTGGGGGCAGATACGGCGTTAAGGTGCTGGGGATTATTTCAACTGCGCGCAGTGAAATGAGGTTTCATTTGTCAGGATGATGCATAATCCCGTGTTTGTGTTTGGGTGTTGCGTCTGTCTGTGAGGCTGTCTTGTTGATT
>JBCNYH010000022.1:11813900-11828192 GCA_039654325.1 Tandanus tandanus | reverse complement strand
TGTGTGTGTGTGTGTGTGTGTGTGTGTGTGTGTGTGTGTGTGTGTGTGTGTGTGTGTGTGTGTGTGTGTCCGTCCGTGTTTGAATTTACAATGAGGCTTAACAAAGCAAACAAAGAGAAGAGGATTCTTAAAGCTTACAGCATCCTGTTTTCATGTGCCTGCCAACACGACCAGACAAATGTGGTTTGTGCTCATTAGTTGCATCTTTTATATATATTTTTTTTCTCCCTAAAGGATTCAAGGGAGAAAAAAACAACAACAACAAATACCGGCAAAAAAGTTGTGAGGTTGAAGGAAAGAAAGGCTACTTGACGATGATTTAGCCGTCTTGAGGAATGTAAAGCATTAAACACGATCTCTCTGAATTCTCTGTCACAGGCTAGTATGGAATGTTGCTTTGCCGTGTGTGTGTGTGTGTGTGTGTGTGTGTGTGTGTGTGTGTGTGTGTGTGTGTGTGTGTGTGGCAACAGTGATGTGGAAAGGTGTTTATTTACTGTCTAAACCTGTCTAGACTATCATAGTAATCATAGTTAGCGATAGCATCTGCCTGTAATCTATCCTGTAGATTAGCCTCAATGCTAACCTTCCTGGCAGAATTAACTACTATAATATAAACAACATTACTACATGCAGTATTTAACTCTGTAAACACTAACCTTACTAGATAATTGAGTTTCTAAATAAAAACTTTAATAAATAGGAATTGTTTAAAATAGTAGTTTTAATAATAATATTTGGCTTTGTAATTAGTAACTTTAGAGTTATTTATTAGATAGGTAGATTTTCTACATAACAGCCTTAAATGTAAATTTATTAGGTAGCCAGCTTTGTAAATTCAAACCTAGATAATTGTTCTTTACTATGTAGTTTACTACGTTGTAAATAGTATCTTTACTCTTACCTTTATTAATAAACTCACTAGATAACTAGAGTTCTTTCATATTAACCTTAAGTGTAAATTGAATAGATAGCCAGTTTTATAGATAGTAATCTTGAAAAGAATGCAAATTTTAATGTTCCTAGTTAGTTGGCTTTGTAAATAGTAACTTTAATAATAACCTGTAAACTTACTAGATACTTAATTTAGTAGCCAGCTTTATAGATAGTAATTATGCTTGGTAATTATAATTGCTATATGTTTTCTACAGATTATCCCAACACCCCCCCCCCCCCCCCCCAATTTTGTTTTTATATATAAATAAATAAATAGATAAATAGATAAAATAAGATAAAATAAATAATAAATAAATATATAAAATGGGTTAAGATGGTAAATGGAAAAATAAAGATAATCAAATTATGTGAAATTTTAAAGAATTATATATAAAAACTGTATTGAATTAAGTTACATGTGTGCAAGTAATAATTTGATCATCTTTTACCATTTTATTTTTCATGTACCTTTGAAACATAGGAGGTGTTTTTAGGGGGTCACCGTGTACATGGGTACCTTAACTGTAAGCTTCTTAGATGTCCGTCTTTTTTAATTATTCATCTTAATACTCATACAAATTGTTGTATACATACCAAGTTTACTCCAGGTACTCCTGTTTCCTCCCACAATCCAAAGACATGCACTTGAGGCTAATTGGCAGCTCCAGATTGACCCTAGGTGTGGATGTGAGTGTGAATGGTTGTGTGTGTGTTGGCCCTGTGATGGTCTGGCGAGCTGTGCAGGATGTACCCTGCCTACACCCAGTGTCGGCTGAAATAGGCACCAGCCTCCGCACGGCCCTAGTAAGATTAAGCGGTTTGGCAAATGAGTGACGATAATATTGAATTTATTACAGTCAAATTATTAATAAAACGTAATGTATCTCCCAAACCAGTTTCTATATAATTTAAACTTTTTTCATTTGATAATATTTTCAAATAACAACCTTTTCCGTTTGATAACCGATCAGTAGCTTGTTTTATGTCTCAATGTTCAGATTACAGTCATATCAGATGAGTGATGTTCAGAGACGTGACATTTGGAAGCATTTTCTATGGAAGATGTGCAGGTTGATAAGATGCAGTTTAATTATATATGTATGTATACAGTACTGTGCAAAAGTCTTAGGCACATGCAAAGGATGAAAATAGGGTGTCGAAGACTTTTGCACAGTACTGTATACATATATATATACATACATACATATATATGTATATACACACACATATGCCTTTACATTGAATAATAAGGTATTTAAATAAGGTCATTGATATCACGCAGGCTTTGTTTGTTCACTAATATTTATGTACACACTCAGACACTGAAGATCGTACTATATGGCAACCCTTTCCACCTCTGTTTTCCCTAGGCAAATAGTGCTCATCTATCAGGGTACGAGGAACGATAACCTCTGCGTGTTTATGTGTGGGTGTATGGGTTCATGTGCTCATGTGATCCTTGTGTAATACTAGGAGAGTGTATCTAGATTGCCACAGAGTGTGTGAAGTATTTTAGTGTTTAGTGAATTAACATCTGAAGCCTGAACTTAAAAAAATTTTTTTTTAAAAGGTTAGGGCTCGTATGTTAATTATGAAGCATTTTATTCCTCTTCTAGTAGTAATAATTAAATAACTAATAAGTAATAATACCATAAGTATATGTTAGAAAGCTCAGACGTCAGAGACTTCACAGAACAACATTTATCTAGTTATTATTCACTCACATTGTTTGTCCACCGTACGTGTTCCCGCAATGGTTGTTGCTATGGAAACGACATCGTACTAGAAAGCCTTGGAGCTTGCTGTTATAGAAAATTAATCAGCACCCATGTGATGTTTTTAATCCTGCTGTGGGATTAACATGGTAAACGTTTCATCCATGAAACACGTCCAACATGGCAGTGCGATAAAAAAAAATAAAAAAATAAAAAATAGGCTACACTGTTCATGACAGGCAGGTTCACATCCACAGTACGAAAAGCTCATCACGGTCTACTTAAACTGGTACCGATTCGATTATAACGCCGATACCAATGTGGTGATAAAGACAACAGGAAATATGACTGGATGAAAAGAACACCCCAGTCAACAGTACCAGGTAGCTGCCGGTTGTGAGCTGTAACACACTCTGAGCTTAGCATGAGTCACACGCACACTGAGGCGCATCTCCACATGTGTTAGTGTTGCTGGAGCGCTGCGCGCGAGCGCTGTAAAGAGCAACAACTCGGTGGAGCGAGCTTCTCTTCGTCAGTTCTGTGAGTTCATTTTTACTTTTACACCTATACATCCGAGTGTAGTTACAGTGTAGTTGTATTAATATGAAACAAAACTGCTTTGGATTCCATCCAGTAATGTGTTTTGATTAGTTATTTGTTTGTGCTGGACAAGAAGGTGAACTAGAACATGTTTTTGATGTTGACTCTGTTGAGAGAAATGAATAAAAGAACGAATTAACATAACTGTATGTCAGTATGTCATCGAAAGATTAATTGGCTTGAAAATATGAACTTGGAAACGATTTGTACTGGTACCCGAAAAACCTTTTTTTCCATTCGAAAATTTGATAATGGGTTAAAATGAAATGCCCATTGACGGATAAAACTCACTCTCACGCATGTTTATTAATGATGCTGAGACACCTGAGAATTGTAGGCCTTTGTCTTCTCAGGGCATGGGCCCTTGACTTTAGCAGCTCCTCCCGCAGCAGGTAGGCCTTCAAAACACTAAAAGGCAGATCAGATTAAGGTGAACAGCGTCGCTTCTGCCAGCGACAGGTAAATCTTTAACGGGAGCCTTGTGACCTTGTGGCACGAGTCGGCGCATGGAAAGCCGAGAACAAAGACCTCGGGTCGAGCTATCGCGAACAGATCTCTATCGAGCGTAGAATCCTGTCTCAGCCAAAGTTGTTCCACGTTCTGAGGCCGGTGTGTTGAGCGTGAGCTGACAACCGAGAATTTTTCGCATAAGAAATGTACACAAAAGACGTTTTTTCACAGGAAATAAGGCTTCCTTTTCACGACTTCCTCTGCAGGTGCTACAATATCAACCATCCAAATAAATATTAACCTCTGGGGTAACTGAACTGCATAACAGAACAGAGTAGCGGGACAGTTTGATGAATTTATAGCGGGATCAGCATACAGCCCAACATCACGACGCATACTTCACGTCGTGTGTTGAAGGACATCGCGGTAGCAGAGCAAATATGAAATGAGAGTATTCTTAAACAAGGTGTCCCGGTTTGATTAGTGGGTAGTTACAGGAAAAAGGCGTCTGAAATACCAACGATGTCGGCCAAGGATGGAGTGTTTGTTTGTCTGTTTTGGGGAGGAGGGGCAGGGGCTAGAGATGTGCATTTGATTCCTCCATGTGAAAGATTTAGTTGGACGTCAGACTTCCCACAATATAAACAAACTCACGTCTAGTTGTGAAATGAGCCTAATTAGGAAACCGCTAAGACCCTGACCAGGTGATTACTAAAGAAGAACGAATAACAGCAGCGCTGTAAAACGCGTTGTTCGTATTAGCGCTAATTAATGTTGTCATCCTTTGTATAATTAATATATTTGTATTTGAGCACCAGCAGTATGTTTTTGATGTTTATAAGCATTGAAGCTAATGACCTTGAGACTCACTGCCAAGTTTTATTTCCATACATTCTGCAGATTTCTGCCATTTGCTAGCAGCTTAGCAACAGCTCGGGGTGGTTAGCAGTTAGGTTAAGTCGCGATGCTAGGATTGAAATCCCAACACCAGAAAGCCAGTGTCCCATCCATAATCTTTAACTGCTCATGCTTTATTCTTGGATTGGATTCAGACCCATTTGTAAGTCAGCTCAGATAAAAGCATCCGCTACATGACTAAATGTAAATGCAGGAAAGATCCGGATTGTTAGCCTCGGCCCTAAACCTCAGCCGCTCCGAGCTCCTCTTTCACTATGCAAGTTTAATGGCGTGGCATGAAAAGTTACTCCACTTGAAAGCAAAAACGCTTTCTTCAAGTGTATAGGCAGGTCAGACCGCTTAGTCTGATGAAAGATAGAACAAGACAGAAACGTTACACGGCTGTACGTACAGAAGAGAACAAAGGACGAGGCTTTGGTAGGCTTTTACTCCATTACCACTAGTTTTAATACGAATTGATTTTTCAAGAAGGCAGTACTTTATTTTTTAATTTTTTTATTTCACTTTTATTTAACCAGGTGAGTCCTGTTAAGATTACAAGATCCCTTTTTCAAGGGAGTCCTGGCCAAAATGGCAGCAGCACCAAGTTCTACATATACAGAACATCAGACATACATCAAACATTAAAAAAAAAATAAAAGCACGGTATTATATTAATACTTCTGAGAATTCTTTTAAATATAACTTCTTAAAACATGTTTATCGTGTTTACAGGTATAACCTCGAGTGACAACTGACAGAAACTTCCATAACACGTATAAAAAAAATTCCAGCAGGTGTCTGCTGATAAAAATACTGCTTCTGATCATTTTTAAGTCAGTTTTAATTAAACATTAAATAAATATTTTCTTCTTTGACAGAGTTTTGTTCTAGCACTTTAAATAAAATAAAATAAAATAAAATAAAATAAAATAAAGTGTTAAACCTGCCTCCATTTTAAACAGATATTAAATTACTAATTAAAAACAATAACTCGGGTAAAAAGGAGAATCTTTAAAACGTTCACATGAATTTCAGACACAGTTCTGAATACTGTTGGTATTCGGTACATTCCTCCCTTATTTTTTTTTTTTTTTTATAAAAACCTTAATTAGCACATTTATTAGCACTGATATGAACAATTCCTTTTACAGTGCTGTGCTTATTATTCGTTCTTCATTAGTAACCTCCTGGTCAAGGTCCTAGCGAGTTCCTAATTAGGCTCATTTCACTCTCAGGTGGGAGTTTGCTTTGAAAGGAGAAAAAAATTCACTCTGCAAAACTTCTACTGTATTTATTTATTAAATCTACCACTTCAACGGTACATCAACTCAAGTGATGAAGTGAGAAATGCTTGAACGTCACAGATTTAATGGACTAATAATAAACTAATAATTGACAATTTGGATCGATTTGATTAGACATATTCTTCACATTGTTATCGGAAGATATGCTTCAGTACGAGAGATTAGACACGAGGAAAATCAGACCCTTTATACTACAAAACAATTATTACATGCAATATTACACATTTAATCACGGAGCAAGAAATGGTACCAAACCTTGAAATTTGCTTAAAATATCATAAAATCTTTTATATATATATATATGTGTATGTATATTTATTTATTTATATTTATATATATGAAAAAAGTATTTATGAAATATATATGAGATAATTATTATAAATATATATAATTTTAAATACTGCGATGGCCTGGCGAGCTGTCCAGGGTGTACTCTGCCCTCGCCCAGAGTCGGCTGAGATGGGCACCAGCCTCCCCCGCGACCCTAATTAGTAAAGTTACTTGAGTAAAATCATATATATGTATATATGTTAAAGAAGCACTGTTACAGCTGTTGCACATGTGTAAATATATTCTTAAAACGCAATAAACAGCCGTTAAATATAAAGTATACCTGAGGATTCGATTTTTTGAAAGAGAACAAAAACAAAGTAATTGGTGGATAAACATGGATTTTTATTGAGATTTGCAAAGCGACGTTTCTTTTGATTTCCTGCCAGCTGAACACGAAATTAAAACCTTGTGCATCACATCTCCTATAAGTTGCTCGTATGTATAAATAAACTATGGCTGTTACGACTTTGTGCATATTTTCTTTTAATGCATTAACTTTCCTCCTGTCTTTAGTAAGAAAATGTTTTTGATCGATAAATGGCACTAATATAATAATGTTCACACTTGGAATTAGTTGTTGTTAGTAGATAAAAAAAAACAGCAACAGTAGAACACAACTCCGTGTTTACGCCGTAGCACCAAGAATAGCTGCATTATCTACTTAGCAAATGTAATGAAGGCTTTAAGCTCCGCCCACACGTGTCATTAAGGAATTAAAGTATTTAGGCAGTAACTAGAGTGGAAACACGATACAATCAATCACAATATACAGGATCTTTAAACTGTTTTTTTTTTTTCACATGTAAATTTCTGCTTCTTTATTAGGAGAAGCCTCATTTGCATAAATAAATAAATACAATAAATAAACTACAAAAATATTTGTAGGAATTTCAGCAATCTGCTCACAAAGATTCAGTGTGATATCAATTGTTCTTAAAAGAAAAACAACTCACACATGGTGTTTTGAACATAAAGATTTATCAGCAGTATTTGATACAATATTTTATTTCATTTCATTTTTAGAACCACTTTTACCTTTTATTCGTGTCGCGGGGAGCCTGGATCCCAGCCGACTCCCGGCGAAGGCAGGGTACACCCTGAACAGCTCATCAGTCCATCCCAGGGTCAACACACACACACAACCACTCACGCTCACACCTAGGGGCCATCATGAATATCCAGTTAGCCTAATGTGCATGTCTTTGGACTGTGAGAAGAAACCGGAGTACCCGGAGAAAACCCATGCAAGCACAGGGAGAAAATTTTAACTCCACAAAAATACACCCTCTCCGGGCACGGGACTCGAACCCACAGCCTTCTTGCTGTGAGCCAGAAATCACTACACTACCTTGACCGAGCATTTGTTTATTTATTTGTTTTCATTACTTACCCCCCAATATTGGTTCCATTGTACTTCCAGTGTGATTGGCTGTGTGTGTGTGTGTGTGTGTGTGTGTGTGTGTGTGTGTGTGTGTGTGTGTGTGTGTGTGTGTGCTTGTACTTGCTACATATTGAGGACTTGAATACGTTATTAACCAACAAACTGAGGACAAAATTTGGTCTGGGCCTCACTTGTTTAAAGGGCTGTTTGAGGATTAAGGCTTGGTTTTAGAATTAGTTTTAGGTACGAGTTAGGGTAGGCGTTGGGGACACATTTACGGCATTTGGCAGACGCCCTTATGCAGAGCAACTTTTCATTTTTAGGACATTTGTACAACTAAGCAGATGAGGGTTAAGGGCCTTGCTCAACGGCCCAACAGTGGCAGATTGGTGGTACTGAGGCTTGAATCCCCAAACTTTCTGATCAGTAACCCAGAGCCTTAACCGCTGAGCCACCACTGCTCCATGTTAGAGTAAGGGCAGAGGAATGCGTTATGTCAAGGAGAGTCCCCACAAAGATAGAAGTACAGTGTGTGTGTGTGTGTGTGTGTGTGTAGTGATTAGCGTAGTTTTTCCAAATGCTTTTTGCAGATGGCTAAAAGATTTCACACAAACGCTTCACAGCATAGAGTAACTTTTGTTTCGTAAATGTTTCATCTTTTTTTTTCTTCAGAGTTTTACATGTGCACCTGGGTCGTGTACCGAAGCTTTAAGTAGTACCACATGCGCAGGGTCACTCAAAACATGTGACTCTGTAAAGCTGAGGTGACACGCCATGTGTGTATGCGGTGTGTGTGAGCTGTCCGTCTGTCTATCTCCCAGCATGCTCCTGGAGTGTGTGTGGGGGGACTTCATGAAAGAGGTCATTGTGGATGTCGAACTGCGACATGTTGCATGCACTTATAAGTCCGAGTGGGTGAACCCCCCCCATCTCACGCTGCAGGAATGCCTTTGAATGAACAGATTGTAAAGCAAGAAAAGCAGCCGAGTCACTGGCCGACTTTGTTTTTGTTTCAGATTCCCTCAGAACCTCGAATTGCCACGTAACCTTGAGTATAACGCGTCTACTTGTTATCGTTGATGAATGCCGTTTCACAGAGTGGGGCTCACACTGGAACTGCAGATGGTTTGCGTTAAATGGAGCGGCTAGTGGAAAAAAAGATTTGTGCGGCGTAACGGCGTGGCCCAGAACACTCCGAGTCACCACGGCGCAAGCAGAGCTCTCAGGGTCAGCCTGGTTCTCATTTTCCCCCACAAAAACAGTGGGGCGTGCGAGCTTGGTGACTCAGAAGGCCTTGAATGTGAACGACGCGTTAAGACCACCTCCGGAGCGTGATTCAGACCTCCACGCTTCAATCCAGATTTCTGCTTCTGCCTCACAAACACAATGAGATCCATTCAAGAGAGTCTTTGCTCCATTCTCCCCGTTCAGATACCATTGATCCAAGAAAGTTCCCCAGTAATAGATTCCTCGAGCCCGGAGGGTTTCCCTGTCCGAGATGACGTAATGTTTTGAAAAGCATTCAACCAAAAAAAAAATATGACATTGGGTCGTGTTGCAGACTTGGAACAAGACTATCTTTAAAAGCTTAGAGGCTTAGAAAGAGACAAAGAGGAACACGGGGGTTTGTTTCATCACATTATATCCTACAGAGCTGAGGTTCTGTCCGCACTGATATTTTTCGATATGTGGTCAGTCTATATGGGCATTGGGGGGACAATTTCAGCGAAAACAAGTTAAGTACGTCGACCCATGAGTCAGAGATTGTATGTCCTGAAGTGATCTGTCAAACCCTTCAGGAATAACGTTACAGTCTGCGTACTGAGTAACAGAGACATGACGAACGTAAAGAATTGTGGGTAAATTCACGTACAGGGGCGGCACGGTGTTGTAGTGCTTGGCACCTCTAATTCACAGCAAGAAGGTCCTGGGTTCGAGTCCCGGGTTCGACGAGGGTTTTTCTCTGTGGAGTTTGCATGTTTTCCCCATGCTTGTGTACGTTTCCTCAGGGTTCTCCGGTTTCCTCCAACAGTCCAAAGACATGCACATTAGGCTAGTTGCCTGTTCAGAATTGCCCCTAGGTGTGAGTGTGACAGTGAGTTGTTGTGGTAAGCTGTTCAGGGTGAGCCCCGCCTTGGCCTGGCGTCAGCTAGGATGGGCTCCAGCCTCCCTGTGACCCTAAATAGGATAAAGCAGGATACAAATTGCCAGACCTACACACAACCATTCACACTCAGGGGTATTTGGAACAGCCAGTTAGCCTACTGTGCATGTCTTTGCACTGTCAGAGGAAACCGGAGTACCTGGAGGCAACCCACTCAGGAAAGCCCGGGTCCGTCTTGCTGTGATGTGGACGTGCTAACTACTACGCCACCGTGTCACCCCACAAACTTTATCAGAAATGCAAATTTTCATTACCCATCTTTTCTAGATTGTATTTCAAACTGCATGGTAAGTGGGTTAAAGGAAACACGGCTAGTAATATTTTATAGCTAAGTGTGTAACGTGACAAGTCTGCATTGCGTGTGTGCTGTTATTTGCATCCGCCCTGTGAGAAATAGAAGGACATGAGCTCTGGGTGTGTTTTGGTTCCCCTCTTCCATCGTCTCGACCCTGCAGGCCGTAACAGGAGCTCATGTATCGTAGGTTATAAAGGGATCAGAGGGAGAGAAAGGGAAGGAGGGGTGGAGAGGAAAGAGAGAGAGAGAGGTGTTGTCTATTTTTGACCCTGCTGTATCATGTATCGCCTCCTGCTGTTTTGGTCTTTTGTCAGGTGAGAGCGGAGGATATTTCGGGACGCTCTCGGGTAACCTCATCGTTTTTCCTGACTCCGAGATCTATCGTATGCTTGCTGTGCGGCACAAATCCATTTCCATAAACCTTCATAAATGTTTGTGTAGGCTTTATGCAGCTCAGTTCGCCTTATAAGCACCATACTATAACGGAATGTATATGTATATACAGTATATAGCACAAATTGTCTTTATACCTATCAACAATTACCTAAAAATTGTAAACTTAAGAAATTACTTAAATCATAAAATTAACTGTAAAGTCCGCAAGTATGTTATGTCCCTGCTGAAGCAGGTGTGTGTGCCCAGGAATGAGAGTAATAGAATGTGACCGGCAGTAAAAATAGCCTTTTGGGTCCGTATTTAAAAATGCTACCTATTTCCTGTATTTATTTTCCGAACCACTTCATCCTATTAGGGTTGCGCCGAGGCTTGGGCCCATCTCAGCCAACTCTGGGCGAAGGAGGGGTACACCCTGAACAGCTCACCAATCCATTGCAGGGCCAACACACCTAGGAGCAATTTGGAACAGCCAGTCAGCCTAATATGCATATCTTGGGACTGAGGGAGGAAACTGGTGTACCCAGAGAAAACCCACACAAGCACGAAGAGAACGTGCAAACTCCACACAGAGATGCCTTCGTCAAGTCCGGGACTTGAACCCAGGACTTTCTTGCTGTGAGGCGGATGTGCTAACTTTAGTGCCCATGCTAGCTATTTGTAACACCTTATTTTGAAATACGGGAGATGTGTTTGGCCATGCTCGTTTGTTAGGTAGTGCTGTATTCTTGTTATTCCTGCAGGAACTTAGTGGGTGTGCTCTGCTGCTATGTTGGGAAAACACTGCTGCTATGTTGTTTCAGGTAGTCAATGATCTGTGATACGACAGCATGACGGTGGTACTAGCATGAAGACATGAAGGTAGAGATGAAGCAATGGGGAGTTGAATTGACGTAATATAGGCAACCGCTGATACACGAAAACTAAAAAGTCTGTTTCGGAAACTAGTTCGAAGATAAATCTTGGACGCGGTTGAAGATCACGTGTCGAGGGTGCCGCAGGGTGGATGTGGTTCTTCGAGCTGATTCTACTTCCATATGTCACACTTGAGTCCTCATCTTGAGTTAGGAAACAGACCTTTAAGGTCAGAAAATCCCTGTAAGCAGTCTGTGTCTGCAGCCCAAGCTTGTGTTTCCAACACATCTGTAGCTGTAGCGCCAGACTGGGGCCAGATGGGCTGGTGGAACGTGAGTACACAACTCCGAGAAGCTGGCTGCACATCTGGAAAACAGCGAGGAAATATTTAAGGGAGATACGTAGTGCAAGAATGGGGCATCATCGTCACTGTGTGCACTCGAATGTGTTTTAATACTGGAGCTGTAGACGCACACGCATATACATGCACACAGTAGGGGTTGCTTGGTCTACCCGATGAATACTTTCACTAGACGCCTCCGTGGAGCAGATGGTAAAAAGAAACAGGTTAGGTGTATTTTGTAAATCTGTTAAAGCCACTTCCTCAGTCAGGTACCTGTACAAGAATGTTCTGAGGTGTTTTTACTTAATTTATTTATTTATTTATTTTGGTATGTCAGTTTGCCTTTGAACAAAATCCTGACCACACCCTTGCACGGATTTTCACCAAACTTGGTGGGGACACTACCCTACTTGTGTCCCAGAAATGGTTTCATTTTGGAATGTTTGGGTCCAAGGTCAAGGTCTGAGCGAGGTCAAAAACTTTTGGAGATAGAGCACGTAGAACTTCGAAACGAATGCCAATAGACATGCCGTTACTATGGAACACTAATAGGACACCGTATATATATAGACTTGCCAAATGAGACAGGCACCTTTGACTTTGAGTGACTTTGAAAGGTCAAACCCCGGACATCTCATAAAACCTTCAAACAAGAGAGTTTTTCTGCTTATTTGGTCACGTCCACGTACTATAAAGCATATCACAAGACAAACACATGGGTAAATAATACTTTGAGGTGGAGGTACCTTCCACTGTATGACAGCTTTCTTTTGCTTGAATGGTATTTTAATGGAATCCAGTTGGTATGAAGTGGAAAGGGGTGCACAAGACCTCTTTGCAAGACGCACTCAGCTTGTTTTTCTCAACTAATTCAATCCAGACCAATCAGTTTGTTCAATTTCTGGTCAAAGGTTGGCCAGTCCAGTTGAACATGGGTGAAAAACTTCTCATGCTATTTATCTTCTAATAATCATTTATCGACAAAAATCTTGAAACCTTAGGTGGGGGGAAGCATTGAAGGTGGTCATTGTAGTGGTGTTTGATTCAGACAACCAGGTTAATAGTTTTTGGGAACACGGTGCTTTGAATCCTGCCACTCCGAGCTTCTACCCTTCGCCTCGATCACTAATGTTTTGTGATGTGATCCGTCCTGTATGAATTGGCCCAGCGAGGTGTGTGTGTGAAACACGAGAGGGAGGAAGTCGAGAGAAAGACAAGGGATTCCCACTCAGTTGTTGGCCTCCCTTTTGCTCATTTATTCTATCCTGTTTTTCCTTCGCCCTTTCACTCGTTGCGCTCGTCCCTTTGGGAAAACGGCGGAATGCGTTTCTGGAATGCGACTCGATCGTGCACGGCATTTGAACGGGTGGGAGAACAAAAGGCGGGGTGCAGAGCGGTCCCTGGGTGACGGAGGGGTGCAGAGGGGTCCATGTGTAAGGGGGTCCATCGTTTATCGAACCGTCCTGGATGCCCGCTTTCTTTTATTTTCTTTTATTCTCAGCCAAATCCATCAGAGCTGACAGGCGCGTAATTCGAGCTAACACTGAGCCGGTGCTCCAGAGCCCCCTCTACTTCTCTCTCTCTCTCTCTCTCTCTCTCTCTCTCTCTCTCTCTCTCTCTCTTACTCAATCTACCTTTATGTTTGTCTTTATTTTCTGTCTGGGAATGATGGAGGTGAGCCGTATCCCCATACAGACCTCCGGATCTGTCGAGTCATGTGAGTTCATGTACACGCTGCATTCCACAAGGCAGAGCAAGATAGTGTCAGATGGAGGGAAGGGCTGGAGTTGTGAGAGTTGAGGGTCAAAGACAGATAGACAGAAAGTCTGGCTGAGAGAGAGAAAAAGAAAGAGAAAGAGAGAGAGGTGGTCTGCTCCCTAGCGAGTCTTGTATAAGGTAATGTCTGGTGTGTGTAAAGGGGAGGCACCGATTTATTTTAACACACAGCAGCCATGCAGAGGGCATGGGAGGGGACGAGGTGACTGCCAGCACTCTCTCGCTCTCTATCCATCTCCCTCTGTCTTTTCTCTTAGTCCCTCGCTCCCCTCCTACACAGTCCAGCGTTCACAGCAGACAGGATCATAACAAAGCAAAGCAAAGCGAGAACGAGCCTGAATAAGCCGAGCAAGAGGCAAGTGTCCGTCCCCACTTTGACCTTATTAACCCTGCATGCTGTGCGTGTGATTAGCCGTGTTAGCATGGCCCACCCTGTTTCAGCTAGCCCGGGTGACGGGCGTCGTTTAAAGCCCAGCAAACATATGGCAGTGTCACGCTGTTTCAGCTCGGCTGATGACGCTACGCCAGAGCCCTAAGATGGCTGCACGTCAGCCAAGCCACAGTGTCATGTTTCCGTCCAGCTGCGGAGTCTTTTCCAGGAGGTAAATAAAGTGCAGTGTGATGAGATGAGTCATGCATCGCAATAGCTGTGAGTTGATGTGCATCAGATGTCTACAGCAGGTCCAAAGCTAAAAAAGATGAGTGGTGGTGGAGAACAATCTATGTTTATATAATTGCGTTGAATGAAACAGGGTGGTGGGATGTGTAGTTTTTAATAACAGCACATTTTCCTGGAGTGTTTTATCCCTCTTTATTAAGCAGCAGAAATCTGTTGTTGATTCCCCCCCCC
>JBCNYH010000022.1:11702340-11709035 GCA_039654325.1 Tandanus tandanus | reverse complement strand
TGTGTTTGTGTGGGTGTGTGTGTGTGTGTGTGTGTGTGTGTGTGGGGGTGTGGGTGTGTTGTGTGTGTGTGTGTGTGTGTGTGTGTGTGTGTGTGTGTGTGTGTGTGTGTGTGTGTGTGTGTAGTCTCAGTGGAATCATATGCCAAACAGGAACTGAGTGTTTAACGTCTCCTGTGCAGCGGACTTCCTGAAGCAGGAGGCCTCTGCCTGTGTGTGTGTGACTTTGTGTGCAAGTATACACATGTTGAGGTGTGTATATGTGTGTGTGTGTATACACAAAAATGCTGCCTCATACTTTACCTCTCCACAAACCTCTCTCTGACCTTTTTCTCACAAACCTAAAAACACGTCCTGACAGATACACATGACACGACACGACGCACAAGCGGAAAATGAAAGACATCGATACAGAAGTGTGTTTCTCAAACCTGCACCACATTTCAACATTTCGGCTTTACACCTTCAACCTTTTCTGACTCGACAAAAAAAAAAAAAAAGTTAGACAAACCATCGTAGATTAATACCTAATGATAACATTTTTTTAAAGCTTTGGAGTCATTTGAGTCGATTCGGTTAGTCGATTTACTGAATCTATTTCACAATCAAATCATTATCATCACTGTTTTTATCTTAGTTCATGCTTGTTTATCTGATTTAGAAGAATTACTGCTCATAGCTTTATCGAACACTTATATGACTACTACAGCTTGCACTTGTACTCGGAAATCCTTGACACATCAAATGAATCACTGATTCAACTGATTCACCAAAAGAGACAGCGGGTGTTTGATCAGATCCGGGTATAAATGTGATTCCAAAATTTCAAATATGAATTAATGAGTAAAGGATAAGCATCAGAAAAACATATAATGTTAAAAAAACAACCATAATTTATAAATTGTAAATCCAATTAATAACAACTTAACAAAAAAGAATCAGATTCATTCACCTTAGTGACTCGTTAACATAGAGCAGAGAGAATCATATTAAATATTTAAATATTGCTGCCAGTATTATTAAATTGTACGTCACTCTTTTAAAAAAATTACTGTGTGTGTGTGTGTGTAATATATTTTTATTGGCAAACTTATCATACTATACCTACTAACTCATTCACTCACTCATTTGCCGAAACGCTTAATCCTATTAGGGTCGCGGGGAGGCTGATGCCTATCTCAGCCGACACTGGGAGAAGGCAGGGTACACCCTGAACAGCTCGCCAGACCACTGTAGGGTCAACACACACACAACCATTCACACTCACACTCATACCTAGGGTCAATTTAGAACAGCTAATTCGCCACACACACAAACAGTTCTGACCAGTAGTGAGTGTGCATTAACAACAATGTAATGTGCAGTTATCAGGCTTCCTATTTTTAGATTTATACACACACACACACACACCACAGCAATAATTATTTATTTAAAGTTAGATTCTAATCCCACCAATCCCGGAGGCTGGAAGCTATCTCAGCCATCATTGGGCGAAGGTGGGGTACACCCTGAGCAGCTCACCACTCCATTACAGGGCCAACACCCACACAACCATTCACAGTCAATCTCACACCAAGCGGTAGTTTGGAACAGCCAGTTAACCTAACGTGCATGTCTTTGGACTGTAGGAGGAAACCGGAGTACCTGGAGGAAACCCACGCAAGTTCGGGTAGAACATGCAAACTCCACACAGAAACTCCCGAGCCGAGCCCGGGACTCAAACCCAGAACCTTCTTGCCGTGAGGTGGACGTGCTAACCACTACGCCGCCATGCCTTTTTTGTTGATTAACACCACAGCACTGTTCCTGTAAAATATTATTGAACAGTATGGTGGTGGTGAATAAATAGGCAAATTCATCCTCTGCTGTGTGCAGCTAAATGCTGGTCTCACGGGACTGGATTCCTGCACATCACCGTGACCTGTAACACACTCCCGGTCTCCCTTATTTCCCATCTCTCTCGCTCCTACATGCTCACTAAATTAACTTTAATGTGAAGGACTGGAAAGTCACTGGGATATTGATGTGTGTGGCTTCCTAAAAAATGTAACCTCACGTTCCCTGGAGTCTCTCTCTCTCTCTCTCTCTCTCTCTCTCTCTCTCACACACACACACACACACACACACACACACACACACACACACACACACATGCTGTTTCTCAGTATCTCTTAGCCTACTTCTCTCATCGAGACCAGAACCATGTACTCACACTGCTTCTGTGTGTTTATATAGTAAATGGCGGGACAGAGAGAGAGAGAGAGATCCTGAGGGAGACGGGGTGAAACACAACTTTAAAAATAGTATCACTTTAAACAATGAATTTAGTGAAGGAAGGAAGTTGTTATAGTGCGGGCTCATCGGCAGGATGGTCACAGTGCAACAAAGCACCAGACATTTGCCGTATACTTCCACCATTCTGCCGAACTTTTTATTTACTTAAAGTAATCAGCCAAACATTTTTATAATATTTGAATTAAGGCCATTAATGTGTGTATATATATATATATATATATATATATATATATATATATATATTAGCACATGTAACAAGATTGTGTTGTCTGTTCTGGTATTAAATTTATCACTTTTAGTAAGTCGCAAATTTTACACCCTCAAAAAAACGCATCTGTCTAATAGGGGACAAGTGCCCATAGTGTGAGTGACGTCACGTGAGGCACTTGGGGACGCCGGATGGGGAAGCCAATCATACATTTGTTTGTATACAAACATTTGACAGTGCAGAGATTTATTTGGATTTGTCCGACATAATCTTTATCCAAATGGTTTATCGCTTACTCACATTTACACTCACACCTAGGGGCATCTTAGCAGCCAAATGTGCATGTCTTTGGACTGTGGGAGGAAACCGGAGTACCTGGAGGAAACCCACACAAGCACAGGAAGAACATGCAAACTCCACACAGAAATGCGTGGGAACTCAAACCCATTATTTTCTCGTGAGGTTGACGTGCTAACCATTATGCCACCATGCTGTCGCAGCAAGAAACATTAGTTCAGTATAAATTTTAAAAAATTAAAATGTAATTGAATGATGGATGTGAAGATTTGTAAAGATTCGCAAAGCGACGATATTATTATGGTTCATACATCATTGATTTTCTAAGCCGCTTAATCCTAATTAGGGTCGCGGGGAGGCTGCCGCCCATCTCAGCCGACTCTGGGCGAAGGCTCGCCAGGTCATCTCAGGGCCAACACACATACAACCATTCACACTGACACCTAGGGGTGATTTGGAACAGCCTGTTAGGCTAATGTGCATGTCTTTGGACTGTGGGAGGAAACCGGAATACCCGGAGGGAACCCACACAAGCACGGGGAGAGAATGCAAACTCCACATAGAAAAGCTTGAGCCCTGGATCGAACCCAGGCCTTCTTGCTATGAGGCGGACATGCTAACCACTGCGCTAATGTGCCACCACATCATCATCATCATCATCATCATCATTATTATTATTATTATTAGGTAAACACAAAATCTAAACTTTGTGCATACACAACGGGCGTTATGTAATACCAAAGTCTCAAAAAGTCCAAATACTAAATGAATAAATTAAACTGTAATGTAGATCACACCGAGTCATTAATCGTTTTAAACAGTTGAGTTTATTGAAAGGGGCGGCACAGTGGAGTTGTGGTCAGCACGCCCGCCTCACAGCAAGAAGGTCCTGGGTTCGAGTCACGGGCTCAGGCATTTCTGTGTGGAGTTCTCCCCGTGCTTGCGTGGCTTTTTCCTCCCACAGTCCATAGACATGTACTTTAGGCTAACTGGCTGCTCCAAATTGCCCCTAGGTGTGTAAGTGCATGTGAATGGTTGGCTATGTGTATGTAGGCCCTGCGATGGTCTGGCAAGCTGTTCAGGGTGTACCCCGCCTTCGCCCAGTGTCGGCTGAGATAGGCTCCAGCCTCCCTGCAACCCTAGTAGGATTAAGCAGTTCAACAAATGAGCGAGCGAGTGAGTGAGTGAGAGAGAGTTTGTTCCACAATATTGACTGTAATTTTAAACATAGTATTAAGTTATTCATTCGTTAATAAATAAAACATGGTCAAACATGGACACATTTCTGACCTATTAGGGGAATAAAACATTTCAGACACAAAGCTGTCACTGAAAAGTCATTAACTTTGTTGCAGTAACGGAAACTCTGCTTTACACCACTCTGTGGATGACGATATTCCCATAGGAGCATGTAATAAATATATTATAAGCAACATGTAGTGCATCTACAGTGATATTAATATAACGTGTAAATGGATTTGCAAATATGGAAAATCCTGTGTTTCTCTTTGCTCTGTCTGCACATCAGACGGTGAATAGTATCAATATCAGTATACGTGGGCGTGATCAGAAAGTGCTCAGTCTTGCTTTATGGCTTGCAAGATAATTTAACCCCTTACGAGTTGCTCGGAGGAAGTGAGCAGTGAAGTCGATACTCGAAGAGCTCGACGTCGTTCTCGCTATGAGCCGCCTGTGGTCTCGTTATTATTATGCGACGGCACTTTGGGTAAAATCGGAAAACCGCACAAGATGCGTTGCCAGAGAGCCTGCATTACTACATGTGATTTCGTCTCCCTGTCACTGTCTCGACTGTCATAATATCTTAAAGGGGCAGTGGCATGGTTGTTTAATGAAAATAGCCCGTCAGTGGGGTTATCAAAGAAGGCATAATCGTTTATATAGAAGGGAATTGGATTTACAGAGGGTACCAGGCATGAATTAGGTTCGAACAACAAATTTGCTCGGAGTTTGCAAAGGGATTTCAAAATTTTTTTTTGTTCAACCTAACAAGATCCCAAAAAGTCCTTATTGCAGTCCATTTCCGTCTGCTCCATGTCAGGTTCGAAAACGTTAATTTGCAAGTAGGGTGCAGTGGTGGCTCAGTGGTTACGGCTCCGGGTAACTGATCAGAAGGTCATGGGTTCAAGCCCCAGTACCACCAAGTTGCTGCTGTTGCGCCCTTGAGCATGGCCCTTCATCCTTACCTGCTCAGAGGTATGAATGTGATGAATGCTGTAAGTCGCTCTGGATAAGGCGTCTGCCAAATATCATAAGTGTATATGTAAGTTGAAAGGTCATTTAACACTCACTCACTCGTTTGCCCAAACCGCTTAAACCTACTAGGGTCACAGGGAGGCTGGAGCCTATCTCGGCCAACAGTGGGCGAATGCTGGGTACACGCTGAAAAGCTCGCCAGCCCATCAGAGAGCTAACACACACGCTCGCATCCACACCTAGGGGCAATCTGGAACAACCGATTAGCCTAATGTGCATGTCTTTGGACTGTGGGAGGAAACTGGAGCACCCGGAGGAAACCCATGCAAGCACGGGGAGAACATGCAAACTCCACACAGAAACGCCCGAGCTGAGCCCAGGACTCGAACCCAGAACCTTTTTGGTGTGAGGCGGACGTGTTAACCACAATTTGGGTATAAGTTTGCGAGGTGATGTACTCTTATTTCTAACCGTGTATAATAGGAGGCCATTTTTCTCCCCCAGTAAAGTACCCACTAGGGTTAATTACTGGACCTCATAGTAACTATGTTCACAAAAAAAAAAAAAAAGCCCAAAAGTTTGCCAAGCAGTAACAGGATACAAATAAGTACTTTAGTATTATAGCATTGTAGCCCCAAAGGTGGAATAATGCACTTTGTTTTCTGAGAGTGGAGACAGAGGTGTTATGAACACAACTCCAAACCTAAACTTGAGGTCTTTTAGTCTAGACGAGAGAACAGACGCACAGACAGACTGTGTACAGTATGTCTAGGACATAAAAAAAAAGTTTTTGTCTTCATAATTGGGCTCAAGTGCCTTGTTGAGGAGTCAAAAAGTACAGCAGTAGAATCATAATGAGAAATTGGTTGGTCGCCACCATGATTTAAAAACATGTCTTTATAAATGCTATGTTCACATTTCCATCCCAATGGACTGAGAACCCCATGGGACCAAAGACGAGCTCGGCATTCCGTCCATATGTGTCTGTGTGTGTGTGTGTTTGCACGTTTTCTGGCTTGAGTGGAGAAATTAGGCTGAAAAAACCCCACAAGTAAATCGGGACAAAATCCGTCTCCGTGTAATCTGTGTCATAGCGTTACCGAAGAGCGTGCGCTGCTCTGAAAACGAACCGCGGCTTATCTGTAAAACAATCCCCTGGCTAAAGAGACTCCTGAGCCTCAGACAGGTGTGTTACTCACGACCTCGTGACCTTTCCGCTCCTCCACCGCGTTCCCATAATCCCTCGTTTGTTCAAGGTGTAAGAAAGAGGAAGAGAGAGAGAGAGAGAGAGAGAGAGAGAAAATGGGCCAGGATGCTCGAGGTAACAAACGAGACCTACTTTTCCCAGTCTAGACCCATTTCCAGAGTAGCGCTCCTCTGAGAGAAGGTGTAGTGAGAGAAGTGTGTGAGAATGCGCAGCAGGCTCGGAATTTATATGCGCCGCTAGAGTTCACTCTGTCATCTCTTGCACTAAATACAGACTTTCCTTAGACACCTTACTTCCAGCCCCCGACTCCACCCCACCCCACCCTTACGACCTCAGCACATCCCTTTACGTCTTTCCATTTCCCAAGTCTCGCATTGGAGGGTCGTAGGTTATTCCCGTTGTTATATGTTCAGCTTTCCGAAATGTTGCACAAGCAGAAAACCCTTCTCGAGCCGTCAGGGTGCGGACAAGCGTAGT
>JBCNYH010000022.1:11677740-11689235 GCA_039654325.1 Tandanus tandanus | reverse complement strand
ATATATATTTATGATCTCCAGGTTGATAGTCACCTTGTTGATGCGCCGCTCATTTTTAAACTAAAGACCCACCGAGTGAGATCATCCCAGCTTGCACTGAAAAAAGGTTTCCTTCTATCTGGGAATCAGCCAATTTATTTTTGGGTCAGAATTCTCTGATGGTTCATAATTTTGTGTACAGACCCAACCAGAACCCCATTCACTGTAGGTTGAAAAATGTTATTTGTGACAGGTTTACTACTTAATCTTGGTTGGTGTTACAGTGATTTAAATTATTAATTTAAAGGCAAAGTCTGTTGAGCTTTTACATCTGAGCCTACTGGCTCATCAGGCTGGAGCTTATCCCAGTTTCGGTAGCGTTGAGCGACTAGGAACTCCTCCGGGATGGAACGCTAGTCCAGGACATTGTGGGAAGTGAATGGGCCCCTTAAAAACATGTTGATGCAGTAAATATTATTATTGTATTAAAGCACAGGTTTCCAAGCCTGTCTTGAACATTTTGTTGTTTTGTCTGCTCTGCCACGCCCATCTCGTTAGTTGATTAGTTGAAACTTCAAATGTGAAGGACAGGATGCTCTCCAGGATTAGTATATGGAGTCTATGCTGTCACTTGTGTACATTTTACTTCACACAAAGCAGAGGACAGCTGATTCAATTCTGTTTATTAGATAGGATACTAGTTAGCTAGCGAACTAGTAAGTCAGTATGCTAGCTATGACCAAGCTATTCCGATAGCAACACGAACAAGGCCAGCGCGGTCCAAGTTCTAACCCGTATCTTTATTGAGATGTTTTGGAGCTTTCGATCACGGTGTGTTAAAAACAGTCTTGATAAGCAGGGACGGTGTATTATATTGATGTCTTGGGCAGCACTGAATGCATAGCATATTAGTGGATTGTGTGTAAACTCATTTCGCTTTGCCTTAAGAGCCGAGGGTCACTCCGGTCTGAGGGATTGGCATTCTGACGCAGGCGTAGAAGCGTTCCTGCCTGCATATGAAACATTACCACGTCTCTACAGGCTAATGGACTATTTCGGTCTTGTCTCTGCTAGTAAAAGTTTTCGAAAACGTCTGCCAGCATGGTGTGTCCACAAATCCAATAAGCTTATCAGTTAATTCTTTACTGTCTTTCAGATGCATGTTGATCAGCTTGTCAGGGCTGTATCATCCAAACAGTGACACATTTGCTCTTATATCTTGTCTCAGGGTGCGTGCCAATGATGTTTATTTTTATTTCTACATTTTTTTTTTTTCAAATAAAAAAGATCATTTCATGTTTTTAAAAATGTTTTAAAAATCTTCTGAAGAAAAGCTAAAGGGTCACAAAAAAAAACCTTTTTTTTTTTATAGTTTTTAAGCTAATAATTGACAAATCGAAAATTGATTTGCACAAAATTTGAAATAAAAACTATGACTGCGGATTTGGAAAAGAAGTTCCAATTTTTGAACTTTAAAAAAACTTGTCTACTAAGCTTTTAATCTGCAGTAAATAAACTATGGCAATGCAATGCGTCTTGTTGTTGTTGTTTTTGTTTTTGTCACTGTATGACGGCTATAAAGCTATGATGAACAAGTTTATCTTTTGTTTTAATTAATATTGCAATTTTTTTATTTTTTTTATTATTATTTTTTTTTAGGCTGCTTCTTTGTAACATTGACACTGGCTCTCCAAAGCGTTCCTCATCAGTGAAAAAAAAAAAAAAGAAGAAGAATCTTTGCCTTTTTATTCACAAATTCGCTCAACTTTATATATTTTCTCGGCGGGATATGCAGGCTGAGCTCATTCGAGGAAAAGTAGAACAGCAAAAATGTTTACAAAGACAAGGTGACACGTTTCTACGAGTCAAATCAAAACTTGCCATGTATATAGTAATTGTGAATTTCGATTGGATAGCTAGGTTTAGTATTCTTTTTTTTTTTTGTATGTTTTTTAACCAAACGAAAAACAAATGTCCTTTGATAACTATGCTTCTTTCTTCGACTTTGTCATTTTTATTTCATCCGATGGGGATGTTTCAGAGTAAGACGAATAGAAGTGCACCTCCGACGACTTTGCCTTAGAACTTGCAGAGGCCATAGTTCACCTTGACGTGAAACGTGTGTATGCAGGGGTCTTCGAACCCCCCCATCTCTCGACTAGCAGAGCGGACTCTCTCTCTCACTCTTATCTACCTGTGAAATCCTTCATACCTCTCATAACTGGTCAACGACTGTATCAGCAAACCACATCAGGTGTTTTTCTACATGCTTTTTACACAGATTATTGTATTCGTAGATTTCGGTGCATCGTTTTTAATGTGCTAGCTCTTTCATTGGCTTGTAGTTTTGTTTGTTCTTCTTTACTTGTTTTTTTTTTTTTTTCCTCCCGTCCCTTGCTTGCTCTCTATCTCCCGTTTTTTTTTGTTTGTTTGTTTGTTTTTCTAGCTGACTGTTTTGTGTTAATATTGTCAATTTTGGGATAGCTGTTCTAGAGTTTTTAATTATTTTTTTTCCATTTCTTAATGCTACATGAACCTAATGAATTTAATGACTTAACCATTGTAAATACAGCATTGTGCAGAGCTCATTTTCATGCATTTCAATTGCTAGTGTTATATAAATGACAGATTTTTTGTCAAGACACCATTTCTGTTTATGAAATAAAGAAACTTATCATGTTCTATGTTTTGGGGTTTTTCTCTTCAGACTTCTTCTACAAAGTCTATACAGCAAAATATGCTGCGTTCATACGGTGTACAGAGGATGCCTGTATTTGTATACTGATTAGCCATAACATTAAAACTTCTGGCTGGTGAATAAGAATGTTAAGGCCAGATAAAAAAAATTTCCCAGTTTCTCATCAGAACTTTTTGAAATACAGCACGCATCATTTTTTTTTTTTTTTAATAGAGAAATGGGGTGACTGTCGAAGCCCAAAAGCTTTTAAAGCTAAATGTAGTTGAAGTGACTGAAGCTATACAATACACCCTAGATGACCAGTCTTTAACATCCACCTGTACATTCAACACGTATTAAACTCCGTAACTCTGAACAACTGTCTACAGAACAGCAGCCTTGCAGTTCCTAAAATCTTCAGCAAGTAGAACTATTTCAAACAGAACTAAACCGATCTCAACATCCCAATCACAGCATCTAACACCGGAATCACGTTATGTGTTGTTTTCTGAGGTTTTGAGCGTGGTTTTTTTTTGTGTGTGTGTGTGTGTGTGTGTGTGTGTGTGTGTGTGGTGGTGGGGGGTTGCAGTCGCTGATGAGAAACCGGAACTTTTTTATATCCAGCCTTACTAGAAAACATGCACCCAAACTCTTCTCTGTTCTGACACCAAGGTGGTGGAACGAACTTCCTTTGGATGTCTGGGCAGCTGAGTCACTGGGTGTCTTCAAAACCACGGCTGAAAACCTAGCTTTATCGGAAGTACTTGAATTTAGCACCATGTTTATTTAAAAAAATACATTAAAAAAACCTCACCTCTATCCATTATTTTTTGACTGAAGGTATACTGTCCTAGTGAGCCAGTATTAGAATGTATTCAGTGACAGTGACTTAAAGCACAAATGTCATAAATGTAAATATATTATACGGGCTTGGTACGATCGGATTGGTCAGCTTTCTCATGATTAAAAGACCTTATCCTGAGTAGATAACGCTTGAATCAAAACGATGGACGCTCACGGTTTCTCACAGTCACTTGGAGCAGGCGGCGTCATCATTATCATTCATTTAATTGGAAAAATTATCTATAAAAGTCATGTTTTATTTTGTTTCTCTTGTGTTTCTGTGTAGTACATACTAAAACACCTTCACAGACTGGCATGGTATGTATTAAACTCTGAATGAGTTTGATTTTTGAGAATGACTCACTATACATGTTTCTATTGTAGTTGTTCACATAGAAGCAATAACACGTTCATTACAGTCAATTATAGAACGCCGAGCGAATTACAGAACTGTAATCGATCGCGAAATTGCTGTATTGTGGTATAAGTGGAATAAAATAACTCTTCAGTGATGTGATGTTATTTGCAAAATAATCAAGCTAGGTGTAGTAAAACTAAAAAGTAACTATTACACCTTTCTATTCCATAAACACTCGCTTGCCAAACTGTCTTATCCTTTTAGGGTTGCAGGGAGGCTGGAGCCTATCTCTGTCCAACACTGGGTGAAGGCGGGGTACACCCTGAACAGCTCACCAGACCATCGGAGGGCCAACACACACAACCATTCACACTCACATTCACATCTGGGTTCAATTTGGAGCAACCGATTAGCCTAATGTGCATGTCTTTGGACTGAGGGAGGAAACCAGAGTACCTGGAAGAAACCTACGCAGGCACGGGGAGAACATGCAAGCTCCACACAGAAACGCCGAGCCCCCCGAGACTGGAATACAGGACTCTCTTAGCTGTGAGGCGGACGTGCTAACCTCTTCGTCACTGTGCCACCCCATTCCATTAATACTTATTTAATGAACTATGCTTTTATTAACGTCACCTCAGTGCCAGAAGTCACTACCACCATTTCCATCCATCCATCGTCTTTACCATTTATACATCAGGGCCACAGGGAAGGCTGGAGCCAAACACAGCTGGGGATGAGCCGTAAGCATTATCAAACATCTTGCAGGATCAGCCGCAGTTCTTCTGGAGGTTTTTACTGCAACACTTAATTCTTGTTTGCTGTCTGAAAAATAGTCTCTTACATAATCACATAATATGCATCTTTCTTTACTGATACACTTTTTTTTTTCCTTTTTCAATTTCATTTTGTGCTAAAAAAACGAATGTTGTTTGGAAATCTGAAATGTACTGACTTGATAATGTTGGAGTAAATTAATTTAACATAATCTCATTTCCTGAGCTGCTTTATCCGTTATTAGGGTTGCGGGAAGATTGGACCCCATCCCAGCTGATTCTAGGCCAGGGGCGTCCAAACTTATCCGCAAAGGGCCTGGATCGTGTATTCTATTGTTTGCATGTGGCAAAACCTGCAGCCGGCCTGGTGCCATCTCGGTGAGACCACTTTAATGTTGAAAGTTGTACTCAAATAACTTACAAAAAAAGAAGAAAAGTGAAATACTTACATCTAAGGTGTACATTTCATTTTGAACCCTTTGTTTTTTCAAAATTTCATCTATGCAGAGCTTTTTTATTTGTAATTTTTTAACGAATTATAAATATCAGTGAAAATATTGGTAAAGTCATATTAATTTATGTATTTTGACCGTCAGCAGTAAATTTTACAGGGTTTTTGAGCTGTGTTGGCTTTCAACAACTCCATTTTGAGATCTTAAAGCAAGGTGGTCCCACCAAGATGGCTGCCACCCGGCTTCAAAATTAAACCACTAATGTGCAATCTAGCCTTTTTAAAAACCTGCACCCGCACCGGCCCTTTTGCAGATAAGATCCCTGTTTTAGGCGAAGGTGGGATACACCCTGAACAGCTCGCCAGACCATCGCAGGGCACCACAGACGCCCAACTCACACCTAGGGGCAATTGGAATATCCCTCGCCAAGCACAGACCTTAAACGTAGGGTAATGTAGAAGTCATAAAAAATCCATAACAAAATTTGTACTAAACCTGTGCACACTAATGTGGTTCCCAGATATTAATCAATACTGCTGTTTAGAATACAGCTATTAACAAATAAAGCTTATTAACGAAGTTACCCAACTTTCCCAAAAACTTCAGAACAGCTCAAGAATCTTCATGTTTATGTCAATGCTAAGTGGATACATTTGAGTTAAATGTTGTTTTAGTTAGGATTGGAGTTGGGATTGGAGTTAATGTGTGTTGTAAAGAGACAACACTCTCAGAAAAAGGACATTCACACACCCAGTTGAGAACACTTCATGTAAAATACAAAGACACTAAGGGAAAATGAACAAAGAGCAGGTAGCAAAAATCCATTAGGTAAAAAAAAGGGCACTCAGAGAACACAAAAACATCTGCCAAGCCCAGCAATACCCCATATTATCCAAAATGTGAAAAATATTCTCACAATTCTCCAAAAAATAAATAAATAAATAAACAAACAAACAAACAAACAAACAAATAAATAAATAAATCTCACAATGTTAAAGAGTCCTTTAAAAAATTCCTAGATCCAGAATTTGATCCAGATCATCTCCTAAGTCTTCCTTGTCCAAAGTCCCACTTCCCCAACTCTGGGAGAAAATCTGCACATAACATTTGGCATGTACCTGCTAACAAACTGAGGGTAAAACATAAAAGCATTTTTTTTTTTTTTAAATACTAAACCAGTCTTCAAACATGACTTCCTCAAAGGCAGGAAGATCACACCATATAAATAAACTCAAAGCTGAGAGCTGATATATCTCCAAAGGATAATACTGTCTTCTTTCATACAAATGATTGATTATTATTGAATTACTGTTCATATCACATTGAAAATACAGTCATATTAATAAAATAAAGACCCTACTTTAGATTTACAGTTGTGGTCTTAGAGCGTGATGTGCGATACACTCAGTTTAATGTGTAATATGCTCAGTTGTTAAGTGTGAAAATTCCTTTGTCTTGAATTACGTAGAATGCGAGTAACAGAATGTGCATCTGTGTGTGTGTGAGGGGGAAAAAAAATCATTTGATAAGCAAAGCTCTATGAAAATGGACAAACTGTTAACACATGACATGAAGCAATAAGTATAGCAGTAACAGTGCAGTATGCGATCAGCAAAGCCAAAGTGAGCACTCATTTCCTGAAAGAAGGAAACTTCACCAGAGTTCACTTTTTCATGATCGATGACAGTTCCAGAATCATGCTCTGAAAGGGGGGTGGGAGGAGAAAGAAAGAATATATTATTATTATTTTATAGACATATACAAAATGTATTGATTTATATGAGGAGTCGTTATATAATTTACTATCACATATTATGCAGATGGCATAGAGGGTACTGGGTTTAAGTTCCAGGCTCAGCGAGGGCGTTTCTTTGTGGAGTTTGCATGTTCTCCCCTTGCTTGCGTGGGTTTCCTCCAGGTACTCCGGTTTCCTCCCACAGTCCAAAGACATGCACATTAGGCTAATTGGTGGTTCCAAATTGAGCCCTAGGAGTGAGTGTGTATGGTTGTGTGTTAATAGGAGCTCATCAGTAACAACAACATGTCCTGTTGTGTTTTTTCCTTACACAAGTCCCTAGGGCAGTGGTCACCAACCCTGTTCTTGGAGATCTAGCTCCCTGAAGACTTTGACTTAAATGAGATAAAATGTGCAGGAAGGAAGATCTCCAGGAACAGGGTTGGTGACCACTGCCCTAGAGCAGGGCTTCCCAACCCTGGTCCTGGAGGGTCCCTACCGAGCACATTTTAGTGTGTTCCTTGTTCCCAACACACCTGATTCAACTTAATAGCTCGTTAACAGCTCTTCATGCCTTTAAGTGGGTGTGACAGAGCAGGAAAAGCACTACAATATGCAGGACATGTGTCCTCTCGGACCAGGATTGGGAACCTATGCCCTACAACAGGGATTTTTAACCCTGTTACTGGAGATCTACCTTCCCCGAAGACTTTGGTTCCAACCCCAATCATGCACACCTTACCATCTGATAACTGCCTTAATATGATCTTCATGTTTGTGTTAGATTTTGGTTGAAGATAAATCTTGTGGGATGGCAACAATCCAGGAAGAGGGTTGGAGACCCCGACCCTATGGTAAGTACTCTAATTACTCTAAAATACTAAGTAATAGAATTATCTCTGGTAGGGAAATTGTACGTAAGGTAGAATTTAAAAGTGATAAACCAAATGCTTCATGGTCATAGGTCTAAACCTATAAGAGCATTTGTCATTACATACAGTCCATGCACATTAACTTTTTGTCTTTTTTCCTTACCATTGACATGCGGCGCCCACCAGCAGGTGGAGGGGTTATGGCAGGGCTTTCACTCTGAGTAAGCCTCTTGGCCTCTGACTCTGAGTCGCTTTTGGACATTGGACTGTCTAGTGGAATGGCCAGTCTGCTTTCAGAAAGCCCTCGGGACATGAAGCTAGCTTTCCTACCTGTGGAGTGGTGTTCTGGAGAATCACTTTCCTCACTCAGGTCCTTGCATGCACTCACCCGACTTTGTTTGCGTGAAGAGTTCTGAAGGGATGCTGGGATCTCAATGTTGCTGGCTCTGAGGGACGCTCGTGGAAGTTGACCAATTCCCTTCAGAGGGCCAGATATCTTGGGTCCGGAGTCATCGCTGCTGGAAGAGTGGCCACGGATGTCCATGGTGGAAAGCCGCTCCGTGACCCCTAGTTGACGGATAGCCTGGATCTCAGGCTGGCTTGGGATACGTGGATGCTTTAGTTGCTCAGATCCCGGAGCATCACTGGTTGGTGCCTCAGGGGTGAAAAGAGGATTGCTAATGGGCATGTGGGGCGGCAATGCTTCTACCTGGCCATCGGTCACTATGGCACAGGATGTTTGGGTCATGTGTGCAAATTTCTGTGGCAGGCACTCTGTAAGGACAGATGCTCGCTGCACCATAGAGTTTTTCTTTGACCTGCAAAGACTCTCCTCATCTCCACCATGTATGTTGCCATATATGCTTTGTTTGATCTTTTTAACTCCCAGGTGAAAGATTTCCAGGATATTTAGGAAGAGGGAAACCCCTGCAATGCCCAGCATGAAGTTCATAAAAATATTTTTCTCTGTCGGCCTGGACACAAAACAATCCACAATGTTGGGGCAGGGGTCTCTCTCACACTTGTATAATGGGGCTAGTCCAATACCATACAGGGCATATTGACCCAATATAAAGCCCACTTCTACCACTGACCTAGTTAAAATATGAAGCACATATGTACGCAGTAGGGAACCTCTCAGAGGGGCCTTCCTGACTCTCTTCTGTTCTTCCAGTTTCCTCAGCTCTCTCTCAATTCTTTTGTGTTCATCCAAGATGCCCTCCATTCCCTCCAGCTCAACTTTAAGCTGGGCTTTCTTCTTGTGCCTCTGCTTTTCCAGAGCACGCAGCCGATACAGCGCGTGTCCCATGTACACCAGAGAAGGTGAGGATACAAAGATGATCTGCAGGACCCAGTACCTGATGAGGGAGATGGGAAAAGCTTGGTCGTAGCAGACGTTCTTACACCCGGGCTGCTCAGTGTTACACACAAACTCACTTTGTTCATCATCCCAGACATCCTCAGCAGCAACTCCTAGGACCAGCATGCGAAAAATAAAGAGGATGGTCAGCCAGATTTTGCCCACAGTGGTGGAATGGATGTGAACTTCCTCCAAGATGCTTCCCAAAAGGTTCCAATCACCCATTTTTTGGTTTCACATAGCCTAAAGTTGTATGAGAGTGCAGAACATACACTTAACTTTTGGTTAAGGAGGTAGATGCAATCTTGGGGGAAACAGGTACTCCTACAAGGCCTCTTTGGAGGAAACTTTTAAAAGTTATTTCGTAGTACCCAAAAACCAAAGGTTTCCTTTCAGTTAAAAAAAAACCCTCGTACAACTATCATCACCCATAAGAAAGCTCGAGGAACCAAGCAAGTAAACAAGACAGAAAGACTTACACGATTTGGAGTGTTTTAAAGATGACTCTCAGCACTGATTTGCTATTATGATGGAGACAGTGCTAGCTGTGCACCACCAATTTCTTCCTTTAGTAAAGCAGGTGAGCCTCTCTCTCTGGGCATAGCTTCGGTAAATGAATCCAAAACCTACTGCACCCATTGAACTAATACAAGGTTTCAATTGATCTGTGGGCGGCTGGACAGGACCCTCAGGGCAATAGCTGGCACAACTCGGTCACTGACAACATAAAGGGAGGGGCACTTGCCAGTCTCAATACCCACCCTGTAGTCATGACAGACTGACAAAATCTTCCCTTTTATAACTCAAATACATGAACTACATAAACATGAGATCAAACACTGTTTAAGTCAGATTTTGTAGCAGAGTGTTTAAGGGCCATGCAATGATGAAAGTTTGTACAACCCACGACCAAAAATTACTTGAAATTTCTTCTGATTAAGTTAAACATTCGTATGTAGAGTGCAAGGTACCTTCACCAGTCACAAATGGATTATAATGGTTTGAGGCCTGTGCTCAGCGAGGGCATTTCTATGTGCATATATTCCCTGTGCTTAGGTGGGTTTGCTCCAGGTACTCTGGTTTCCTCCCACATTCCAACACAGGGGTAATTGGCTGTTCCATTGTGCCTAGGTGTGAATGTTTGTGTGTGTTGGCTCTGCAGTGGACTGGCAAGCTGTACCCAGCCTTTGCCCAGAGCTGGCTGAGATAGGCTCTAGCCTCCCCACAACAATAGTAAGAAAGCGGTTTGGTGAATGAATGAATAACAGGGCAGTGGTGGCCCGGTGGTAGGGTTCTGGATTACTGATCCAAAGGTTGGGGGTTCAAGCCCCACTATCACCGGGTTGTCACTGCTGCCACCCCGGTGCTGCTAACTGGGTTATCAATGGCCAGCCATGTCTCTCACTGTCTGAAAGAACCATGGCTGACTTTAGAAAAGAGTAGGCTGCATGCTGTCAGCGTGTTTCTGCCCTGCGATGGCCTGTCGAGCTATCCAGGGTGTACTCTACCCTCACCCAGAGTCGTCTGAGATGGGTGCCAGCCTCCCCACGACCCTAATTTTGATTAAGCAGTTCAGAGAATATATGAATGAGTGAATGAATAACTTGGCATAGTTATAATGAAATGTCTCCTCCATGTGGATGTCTGATGAACATTTTGTCTCATATTAAATAATAAGCATTTCTCAGGATTTTGGGATTTATTTTTTTTTTTAACATGATCCCATGCACAGATCACTTCCAAAAGTTTTTTTACTTGTACTATACCCTCGTCTACTAAACAAATTATCAAAATGCATGCATAGTTATGTTGCACACAAAGAAAAAAAACAACAGACAGAAATGAAAATATAACCTCCTTGCAGAGGTAATTAGGAATGCATGCATAACCAGATGATTCAGGAAATCTTCTTTTGCAATTCAAAACTAATCAAAAATAAAGTCGAGACGTGCTCTAAGGTGACTATAAAACCAGTGACAGACATTTCAGATTTCATGGACATATCTAGGACAACACCCTAGCTTAGCGGTTAGCACATCCGGCTCACAGAAAGAAGGTCCTAGGTTCGATTCCCAGGTTCGGACGTTTGTGTCGAGTTTGAATGTTCTCCCTGTCCTTGCATGGGTTTCCTCCAGGTACTCTGGTTTCCTCCCACAGTCCCAAGACATGCACATTAGGCTAACTGGCTATTCCAAACTGACCCTAGGTGTGAGTGTGAATGGTTGTGTGTTGGCCCTGCAATGGTCACTATGTGGCGAGCTGTCCAGTGTCAGCTAAGATAGGCACCAGCCTCCCCGCCACCCTGATAGCACTAAGTGGTTTGGCGAGTGAGTGAGTAAATATAGCTATTCAAAAAACAAAAAATTAAAAAAAGCACAGTGAAATTCGGTAAAAGTGGCAGTACAATAAATCAACGTATCGATAATAACACCACCCAATTATC
>JBCNYH010000022.1:11632564-11661630 GCA_039654325.1 Tandanus tandanus | reverse complement strand
TATATATATTTATATGTAAGTAGTTGTTGTTATTTTATCAGAAATGAATGAGACACTTTTTTCGCTTGAACTTAAATAAATAATTAATTAATTAAAAGAAAAAGGGATGTTTTTCTGTTGCAAAGGCAGTTTGGCGCACGCGATGACACAGTGACCCGGAAGTGATCCTCCGCCACTCACATGTGGACGGGCACTTTAACACTGACGGGAACGTGCTCGCTCATGTTGTTGTCGTCCATCCCGGACGACCTGATCCGGCGATGAGACTTTGGATTCCCAGTTCGACAGAATTAATCACCCGTTAAACAACAACAACAACAACAACTAAACAATACAGACTAGCTGCGCACGTGTTCCCGAGACGTGGTCGTGGCTGCTCTCTCCCTCTGCCCGCGCTCCTAGATGACGGCATGGAGACTCTGGAGCTGAGCCTGGCATCCCTGGCCACGATTTCCAGACACGTCGAAAAAAGTCCCGGCGAGCTCAGCAACTATTTAACGAAACAGGTGAGCTGCGCGTGCCTAAATAGCCGCCACGCGCCGGCTGATTGCCATAGTAACCTCGTGCGCGCGGATATCCGTTAACCTTAGCTAGTGCTGCTGCTTCCTGATGCTTCTATCTACATAAGGTTTATAAACATTCAAATTCAGAATTAGGACTTTACGGAATACATTTATGTTAAAAAAGCTAATGTTTGTTAATAAAATGTTAATTTATCTTAGATAAAAAAAAGGGAAAGTGTTCTTTCATGTGGTGGCTAACTTCTGTTAGCTAGCTTGTTTACACACCTAGCTACTAGTGCCTGTTAACACGTGAACGCTTATTATTGTTTATTTTAGCCGTTTCTAAATATATTAAAGTCCCAGAACACATACTAATATCTATTTTTGCTTTAATAATAAGACACAGCTGCTAAAAGTCATATCATAACCTGATTTATTTTTGTAACTAGGTCATTCATTCATTAATCACTGCAGGTTCTATCATTATTGCTTTCAATGCCACACATTTTCTACAGCAAGTCCCTGAAAGTGTAATTATGTCTCATTTCTTTAGACATGGAGCCATCAGGACAGACAAGCCGTCCTGTGCTGTTTGGCTCAGCTCCTGATAGAGAAGGAGTATACGCTCCTGGTTGCCCGGCACCTGCGCCCGCTGGTGCTCGACCTGCTGGAAAGGAACGCCGATCGAATCAAGAAGGATGTTCGGCTTAACCACGACCGCCACGAGAGACTGTGTGTGGCGCTCAGCAAGCTCCTCAACATCAGCCCTGATGCTCAGGCGTAAGAGCAATTAAAGATAACACACATCACATAAGTTACACCCTACTAGCGCATACTACCTCATAGGCATGGAGCATGACTTCGGCGGTTGTCCTGTGTCTGTGCCTTGTTGCTGACTTGATGCTGATTGGCTGGTGTGTGTAGCTCGCAAAAGAATGAAACTGAAATCCCAAAATATACAGGCACTTACACTACTGTTCAGCCTCACGCAGAATAATAAAAAACACATAGTCGAACTCTGGTAGGCAGACAAACTCGAGCGAAACAGCAGCAACATGGAACATGAACTTGTTAAACGGATAATTGAACTAACAAGACAGGAGATACAAATGTGGAAATCAGCTAGTGAAAAGAAAACCCAGTGATAACCTTTCCTTCTTCCGCTTTAGACCGAAGTCGAAAAACGCAGAGATTGATTCAGCCTACTCATTGCCATATGAGTGTGGCATATTCAGGCTACTCTCATAACTCCAGCCCCAGGACACCTATAAGTAGAGACACCTATAATCTGTCGGGAGCTCCGCCTGTAGGCAGTGCCTAAATCTATATATTTTATGCATTTACATCTGGTATTAACGTGTCCTGGGTAATCAGGCCACAAGTGGTCAGCTTGTAGTGCAGGTGTGAATAGGGACTGATGTGATCTGGGCAACATTCTTTTAGCAGTGTGCATGTGACATGCATATGTTTTGGATTACATTTAAGGACCGCCTACTCAACTGACGTCCAAGTGAATGTACATACTCATTTACATGCCTATGGTGCCGTTTTAAAGTGTAACAGTGGTCTGGAAGTCTAGGTGGAAGTGCATTACTGCATCCTGCAAGTAAGAATGAACACATCAGGGCCGAAACATAATTCCATTTCCCCATGCTTCAAGGGCTGCATTCGATGACCCAATGTGTCACGGCGGTGCGACTAGGCAATCCCATCTTGAAGGCTGCTTTAAACATAGTTGAGTAATCCAGTCTTCTTTTTCTAAGCTGCCATTTCCCAACATTCACTGCGTGCTGCCATTAAACTTTTATTTAATGTGTCACAGTTGTGAAGGGTGTTAGGTGGTGCTCTGTGAAGCGAGGGATCAGCAAATAACTCATTTCATTTGATACCACCTTGTCCGTCACGGTTTGGCAATAACGATCATGCTTTGTAGACGGGACTCTTCGTTTTTTTGACACCGGTCGATGAGTGGTCACATTCTAATACTAGCTGTGCACAGGGTCTAAGTAGACAATATGTGAAAGCAAGCAATTCCTGTTTGCCTCCAGGTTTGCAGCGAGGTACTTCACCAGTGCGCCGCCCGTCTTTCAGAGACTCTTCTTCACTAGCGAAGAGGCCGCCTCAATCCAGTATGGGCCCAGGCGCATGAAGCTGCGGGACCTGATGGGGGCCACCCTGCGCTTCCTTCAGAGTGACTGTGAGAAGTTCCGGGTGCTGTGGGACTGGAGCGTCTGCATCTCGCAGCTGCTTACAAGTGATGTCATGGTTCGAGGGTACGGCTGGATCCGCAGTCCCTATTGAGTGCCATGTTTATTTAACTTTTTTTTTTTTTTTTACCAATGTTAACCTTTCTTTTATTTTATTTGATTAAAGTTACACAGCACAGTGCCTTGCTTTGGTGTCCCACATGACTGACAACCAGAAAACCATCTTCCTGAGGAAGGTTCTTTCCAGTGAGGAGATTCTCCATCTAAAAATGAAGTACGTTCATTACTCTGGTAGATAATGGAGTATGCTCTTGCACTGCGTTTGGTCTTTAATATTCTCTTGGTTTGTACGTCATCAGATCGCTGGAGGAGACCCAGCAGCTGGAGGTTGAGAGAGCTCTGGTCTTAGCCAATCAGGGCTCGGTGATGTGGCAATTAGAAAAAGGAACTAAGCTCGCCAAAGGTCAGATGGGGTCAGAAGACCTCTCGCAGTGCATCACTGCTGTGTGTGGTGTGATCTTGCCCAGACTGACCCCGCGACAGGAAGAACAGCAGGTATGACAATAGGACGTGTTGTAGTATATTAGTGAGTTCAACGCAGCTTTCAGTTGGTGGTTGGTTCATAACCATGTTCTTGTTTGTAGACTTTATTGAGAACCCTGGTGCTGGTTGACTCAACATGCCGAAACCTCAGAAGGCTCGCCATGGCTGTAGCATCCCAGAAGCCCGTTCTTCTAGAAGGACCTATCGGCTGTGGGAAAACAGCTCTGGTGGAGTATTTGGCAGCTGCTACGGGTCACGTCAAAGCCCCAAACATTCTCAAGGTTCAGCTGGGGGATCAGACCGACAGCAAGGTGAGCTTTAAAGCATTTCCTTCTCTAAATATCGACTATTATTTTTCCTTAAAAGGGTAGTCCTCAACAAAGATTGTTAATATTTGAACTTAACCACTAATTAAATACATGCTTCTCTTCAGTTCTCCTTTAAAGGCTCCGCCCACCACATTAATGGATGCTTGTTTTCAAGGAAACAACACTAACAACAGCCAGTCAGCAATAGTCTGGTTTATCCTGTGCACGAGCACAAACAACGCCTGTCGCTGATTGGCTGGAATAGTGTTGTGTGGCTCTCTCTGAGCCGCATTGTTCCTTCTTATTTTCCCGAGCCATGATTGTGTACGTACCCCAGATTTTTTTCAACGTGCACACAGCACGGACAGCTAGCCAACCTTGATGAAATAATTCACTCTATTTCACAACAAGTATATTGGACGAGAATCGTTGACCTCCCCTTTAATCTTAAATGTAAATGACAGTTCGAAATTAGACTCCAATGATATTTACTTGCCGACTGTGTGTGCTGCAGATGTTACTGGGGATGTACCGATGCACAGACATCCCTGGCAAGTTTGTGTGGCAGCCAGGGTCCCTTACTCAGGCTGTGTCGAAGGGTTACTGGATCCTCCTGGAGGACATTGATCACGCACCACTGGATGTGGTGAGTTTTGTACCATATCGAAGGATTTTTGTTCTGTGAACTGTAGGAGTTTCACGTTTTTCACATTGTGTGCTTTGTTCAGATCTCCGTGCTGCTGCCCCTGATGGAGAACAAGAAGCTGACCATTCCAGGACGGGAAGACTGCATTCAGGTTGCCCCAGGCTTCCAGTTCTTCGCTACAAGACGGTAAAGAACACTAACAGAAAATCTGATAACTTCTTTATTCCAACTTAGATAATTCATTCATTCATTTTCTGAACCGCTTATTCCTAATTAGGGTCGCGGGGAGGCTGGCGCCCATCTCAGCCGACTCTGGGCGAGAGCGGGGTCAACTTAGATTACTGTACTCTTATTTTGTAACATGATGTGTTTTTGGAATTAATTTCTGTGTATGAATACTTTTAGAGCTATAAACATATTCCTGTTATTATCCAGCCTGTTCTACAGTGGCGGTGTGTGGCATCGGCCTCAGAGCACCCATGCTGCTCTACTAGACAAGTACTGGAACAAGCTTCAGATTGGAAATATGTCTCGAGAGGAACTCAAACAGGCAAGAAGTTGTTTACGTGAGAGCGTTATTGCAGGTCTGATCTCCTTTTTAACTTGAGGTTTTCTTCTCGTAGGTCGTGCTAAATAAGTACTCCAACTTGACCATGGTGGTGGATCGATTATTGGATATTTATTGTCAGCTGACTGGAGACAAACACCGCGTCGCTGTCAGCGGCTCCGCCCCACAGAACCCAAGCGAGGACCGACCTGCACTGCTGGAAGGCCGAGGCCTCTCTCTGAGGTAGTGTTGAAATGTGAAAGCGCTGTTGGTTTGTTTGGGGTTTTTTTTGGTGAAGTGTATTCTTGGGGTTTCAAAATTCTTGATTTTCTAAGCGACTGCCACCATTTGATACAGTGGTGCTTGAAAGTTTGTGTACCTTTCTCTGAATATATGTATTTCTGCGTAACTGACCTCAGACGTCTTAAAGTCTTAAATGTAAAGGCATGGCATGGTGTCCCATAATTCAGCTGAAACCTCTGAGTAAGCAAAGAAGAAGAATTTCTTTGAGAAAAATATTAATAATTATTAATAGTTTAACTAATCCACTAAAACAAGTTTTGGTAGGAGGAGCCTAATGTTTGACTCACACATAAGCGATATAGCCTCGGAATAGCGTCGATTTCGGCTGAAGATACTGCCATTATGCTCGAAATGCCGTCTCTTCGAAAACCTTGAATATCTTTGAATATCGAATAATAATATCTATTAATTCTAATTTCCCACCAAAATTTTGCGCAGGTCCAAAACATTTCACCAAGGCCACGAATACGGATCTTTTACCTCAAGTTCGACCGACTACTTCAGAAAATATGCGAATTCCAGTTCGAATTTATTCAGTTCCCTTCGAAATAAAATTCGCTTGTACTTTCGGACAAGATCGCTTACATGTGAGTAAGGTATAAGTTATTTGATTTCCTGAACTACAAGCTGAATTAAATGCTCGATGGCTAATGCCAATTCTATAAGATGGCGGCATAGTACATCCGGGATCTGTGCTTACTAATTTGTTGCTTGCTTGCTCATAGAATGTACTAAAGCGGGGGGGGCACACTAACTGACTAAATATGCAGATTTAGCCAGTCTGTACTCATTTGTTGAAATGTATCATGGCCTGAACAAAGGGGATTTCTGAAGACCTCTGAATGGCTCGTCAGTGTTCACGTTTGACGTAACAAACCTAAAAGATTCTAAAGGGTTCACGAACTTTCAAACACCTTCATATGCAGCACTCCATTGGCCAGAATCAAGTACGTGGTTAACAAGGGCACTTAGACTGTGCAAACTTCCACCAAGCCCAGCAGTCTCCCATATTAATAAAATATAAACAATCGTCCTCTCACAATGTTAAAGGATCCTTTAAAAAAAATCCCGAATCCAGATTTTCATCCAGGTCATGTTCAAAATCTAACGGAGTTTTCTTTATACAAAGCCCCACCTCTGGTGGAAATTTCATTAAAATCCAAGTATAACTTTTTTGCATAATCCTGCGAACAAACGAATTGGAGGTAAAGATCTTAAACTAATTGTCGGAGGGTTTGTTGTATGATATATCTTTTAATATTATTATTATCATATGTCCAGTCAGCTTTCCACCATCTCAGAACACAGTCAATGGTGCATCGACCTCATCTTGCTTCATCTCCACCAGGGAGACCCACATGGTGTAGATTTGGCATCAGGACAGAACAGGATGCCACTGTTGAGTAATCACTGCAGATTAAGTAGAGCACTGCTGATCCCCCTACGCTCTGAGACCTAAACTGTGACTGGCCTGGACTTTATGTCAGCGCTGGGATGTTTTGATTAAAGCCATTGTGCGAGCAAGAAAAATCAATACAGTCATCTAATACTGCCCTGATCTCCTTTTAATGCTTGTGTGTTCTGGATGAAATGAAATGATCAGTGAAATAATGTACAGTGTATGTGGAGTGTATACTGAATCAAACTTCCAACACATAGTGTATTTTTTTTATTTTATTTTTAATAACAAATATGAGCTTGTCATTTTTGGTGAGTAGAATAAATCCTTTTGATACTTGGTGAATAAATAGCCAAAAAATGTCTAAGATAAATACCATTTGGCTTTGTCTTCACACAACATCCGATCCTGGTTCAGTTATGTCGAAATGAGCAAGAACGGGCTGTAGGGATGCTTGTCGACAGAATGTCTCAGAAGCAAGTTGCAAGAACATTGAATGTGCATTGACCCAGGCAACACCGATGATCGACCAAATGCTCCCAGACCACGTGCCCCCACCTCAGAACAGCGATGCCGTAATCCTCTAGAAACACCGAACATCTGTAGTTACTTCCATGCATACCAGAAGTCATCACCAGAGTAGAATCAGTGCCCAAAACTGTCCGTAATGGGCTTATAGGAAGCAGGTTTGCACAACCGACACGCCGAGTCATGGACTGGTGCTGACACCTGCTCATTGGTACGTGTGAATGCAACGGGATAAAGAACACCCGGGCTGGAATGCTTTCAAAAGGAATGCAGATGCTAATGTTCTGGAGCGAGGTCATTGGATTTTGGATATACTGTATTAAGAGTGCATTGGGATGGTAGTAGACACTACACACACACACACAATTCAAGTTCTGTGTGATGCCAGAGGCGGTTCTACAAGATACTGACATTGGTGCACAGTCATTACCTCGTTTCGATTTTTTGTTGTTGTTGTTGGTTAATATCCTTAAAACTGTCTGTTCGTTTTCTTTAAAAGTAAATTTTAAATTTGTGTTGAAGTTTTCATGCCCTATAATGAATTTCGATTCTGTGTTGGATCAGTTTGTATCAGTAAATGAGAAGATACAGGGTTTATATCTACTCTATATGCTGTAGCTGTGTAGAGGAAGCTATCGAGAGGACGTGTTTATTACTCAGTATTTTGTGTGTGTTGTGAGCAGGGATTTGCTGAAGTGGTGTGACAGGATATGCATGAACTTCGACAGCTCCTCTTCGAACACGGCCCAGAGCGTCTTCCTGGAGGTGAGCGACTTTTAGTTCAACGTTAACGATCTTCAGTCTTTTCCGTAAATGAATGACAGTTTTCTAGATTCAGGAAGATTCAGGAACCTCGATTTACACGTACGCTGAACATGCGGTTGTGCAAATCTCTTAATCCCTTCTGTAAAATTAGTTTAAATTAAAAATCGGGGAAGAATTTAAAAATATACTTTTTCAGATCAACTTAATCAGAAATCCTATTTTTTTTTCTTTAAAATGGGAGGAGATCTGGGCTGTTAGAGTGAAATAGTTTGAGACTCACTGATGTAGAAGATGTGTGGTATTTTTATATATATATATATATATATATATAATATAAAATAAATATTTGGGGTGTTAACCTGCCGTGTGTTCTGTAGGCCCTGGACTGTTTCACTGCCATGCAGTCCAAAGCGGAGAGCCGCCTAAAGTTGGCCGAGATCATCGGCAGCAAGCTGAACATCTCCAAAGAGAAGGTAAGGATGGAAAAACACAAATAAGAATTATTATTATTAATAATATTATTATTATTACTGCCAGAGTCACAGGGTGGCTGGAGCCTATCTCAGCCGACACTGGACGAAGGAGGGGTACACCCTGAACAGCTCATCAGATTATCACAGGGCAACACACACACACACACAACCATTCACACTTACACCTAGGGGCAATTTGGAAAGGCCAGTTAGCCAAATGTGCATGTTTTTGGGCTGTGGGAGGAAACCGGAGTACCCGGAGGAAACCCACGCAAGCACGGAGAGAACATGCAAACGCCACACAGAAATTCGAACCCAGGACCTTCTTGCTGTGAGGCGGACGAGCTAACTACTATACCACCATGCCATTCATTATCATTTTATCTATTTATATATTTTGACAATTTACAGTGGCCTGCTCTCAATGTTGGCTTACTTATTTATATGGTTGAATTTTGTTTTCCAAGCCGCTTTATCCGTTGTTAGGGTTGTGGGGAAGCAGGTCGCAGGGCCAACACAAACCCACAACCATTTACACTCACATTCACACCTAGGAACTCGAACCCAGGACCTTCAAAATGTATGCATTGTAAATATGAGAATGTACTTTACACCACGCATTAAATCAACTGTTATCTGAAACGTGCTTTTCATGTTGCCGCAGTTATTTTTTTCATTCATTCATATTTTTTGGCAAAACATGGTGTTGACACCAGAGCTGTCTCGGTCAGATGGTAACTGATGTAACCTGCTCCTCGATGTACCGTTTCAGGCTCAGCACTTTTGTCAGATGTACCAGCCTGCCATCAGTATCACCGAGCTGGAGGTGACGGTAGGACGCGCCATGCTGCTGCGGAAACAGAGCGACGCCGTGCGCATCGAAGTGTAAGAGGTTCCACCGGGTTATCCCCTCAGCTGACCCACACTCTCTTTTTTTTTTTTTTTTTTCCCCCCCTCTTTATCTCTCCCTGGCTCTCTCGGTGTATCTCTGGGGTGCTATGGATGGTTTGGTCCATGCCAGCCTTAAGCCCGAAGTCATTGCCCCCCTTCTGGTAAATTGAATAGACATTGAATTGATTTCTCGCTGCATTGGCTCCGGCCTCAGCACATTAGACCGATGTGCCAAACATGCTGTACCGGAGCATCCGAGAACACAGGGGCATTCAGGGACCTCTTTTTTTTTTTATTTTATTTTATTTTTTTTTTTTTTTTTTTTTTTTTTTTTTTTTTTTTTTATATATATATATATATATAGAAGTTACAGCAACGAGGCGAATCTTCAGAGAATAGAATTGTCTATTTTGGATCAAAGATTGGATAAATGTATGCTAGGGACAGGAAAAACAAAAATACTTTTACAGGTTGAATATAGGAGAACACTCGCCTAACATTTTTTTTGTTAGGTGGTTTAATTGTTTACTAGTATTTATTAGCTCTCACTATAAATGTGAAGAGCTGTAAGGATGCACATACCAAAATTGTACTCCGTGGCCTACGAGCTTCTCTCATTATTGCGATTGCACAAAAGGTGCTAAGCAGATTTTTTTTCTAATTATCATGCAAGTAGCCTCCACCATGGAGATGCACCGAAAAGCTTTTGGTAACATTTCGGAAATTTGTTTAAATAAAAAAATTAGGAAAATTCACTGTTTTATGGATTCTGCAACAACCGCTGATAGGAATTTGCTCAAATCCTAATCCAATGTTTTATACCTTGGACGTGAGAGCGGTTTATGGTTCGTACACACCCTAGTTAATGAATAATTATTTATTTGTTTGTAGTGTTATTATTATAGTAGTATGTGATGGGATAAAGACCATTTGGTAGTTTGAGCCTTATGCTACTGTATCACACTGTACAAGAAAGCACTTCGGGTTCCCGAGTGGCACATCAATAAGGTGCACGGGTTCGAATCCAGGTTGATGAGATCCATCCGCGGTCATGGGGTCTAATTGGCCGAGCTCTCACAGGAAGGAGGGATGGCATGCGCTCACCTCACAGCAATTACCTGTTTTTACCAATCATGAGCGTATGTGAGCTTGTTTGTACAGACGGCTGGATATCGCGTTCCTTCCTGTGCATGACAGCATCGTGTGTCGCACGCTCACACTCATCCCTGGATGGTGGTGGTTGAAGGCAGTACATGACGGGTGGGAATTGGATACAACCTTAATTTGTCTGGGGATCAGAAACAATAAAGCATTACGAATACACAGAAATTAACTCAGAAAGGGGCGAATACTTTTTTACTTAAAAAAAAAAAAAAAAAAAATTTTTTTCATTAATTTATTTAATTTTTTTTTACAAACTGTTTGTTTATACACAGAGATAAGCAAACGTTTGCGGCTACGCGTCCCTCCTCTGTGCTTCTGGAGCAGCTGGCGGTGTGCGTGACCAAAGGCGAGGCCGTGTTGCTGGTTGGAGAAACGGGTACAGGGAAGACCTCCACCGTGCAGTACCTCGCCGGGTTAACAGGTGAGTCGAATCGCTTTCCTTTCCAAAGTCTTTGATCACGTCTGTACACGAGGGACAAGACAAATAGGTACTGTATCCTTTCTGTTGCCTTCAGGACACAAGCTGCGGGTGATCAACATGAACCAGCAGAGCGACACTGCGGATCTCCTGGGAGGGTAAGCACGCGGTATCCGGGGAGTCAGCAAGACCTAAAGTCGATTTGGGTTAGGAATTAGACGTATTAGTAGTCTCCTTTAGTCTATGGGCTGCACATCTAGGGGTTTGGTTTTGAACAGTGTCTTGCGCAGCTGATCCGAGACCGATGTGGCCGTGGCAGTCTTTCTGGGCGTTGGGGCTTATGAATGTGGAGGCGGATTGTACCATCTGGCTGCGGGTTTTCCTTTGTTGCCGTTGTAGAGTTTTTATCCATTTACAGTTACTGGAATGGTATTACTTAGATTATAGTAGCTGTAAACATCCTTTCTCTCAATAGAGAGCAACCCTTTTTTTTTTTTTATACAACAGAGGAATCCAGTGTCAAACTCTGTCACCTTCTTTTTTGTTCTTGGTGGTGGTGGTGTTGTGAACGGCTCTAAAAGTCCTACTCCTCCATTATCACTGACTTCAATTGCTTGAAGCCTTGCACTCTTTGCACTGTCAAATGACTTGATGAACAAGTTTGTGGAGCCTGATTTTTTTAAATTTTATTTCCAAACCAGGAACAGAATTTTGGGGTATTTTTAGCAATGTTTCCGGATCCGAATGCGTCACCGATATACCTCTGGTTTGGAGCTCAATAGAGCTTGTTCGTTTATGCATATATTAGTAGTTTTGTTAATCACGATAGTTTTTTGGAAATCGTCTAACTAATAAAAGGTTCTAGAAGCAGTAACTTTGTATATAATATTAACATTGTGCGTGTGGCAGGTATAAACCCATGGATCATAGGCTCATCCTGTTGCCTCTGCGCGAGGCGTTTGAGGATCTCTTCTCTCAGACATACTCGCGCAAGCAGAACATCACCTTCCTGGGGCACGTGCAGACCTGCTTCCGTGGCAAACGCTGGCAGGACCTGCTCAAGCTCATGGACCACGTGTGCAAGTCGGCTCTCACCAAGGAGCTGCAGGACAAGCCCAACGGTAACACTCGTCCTTACACATTTATCGAGTATGTGATTAGAACAAAAGGTCATGTGTGTATTGTGTTTATCAGCTGCGTTGCTGCAGCAGCAGTGGGAGGCTCTCGCCCTGAGACTCCGTCAGACTCAGGAGCAGATCCGAGCTCGGGAATCAGCGCTGGTGTTTGCCTTCGTTGAGGTAAAAAGCATGCTACAGAAATCTGCTTATGTTGATCTTTAAGCATGTGGTTTACATGGTGTGTGTCGGTGTGTGTGTGTGTGTTTAGGGAACACTGGCGCAGGCAGTCAAGAAGGGAGAGTGGATCCTGCTTGACGAGATCAATCTGGCTGCAGCTGAGACCCTGGAGTGTCTGAGTGGGCTGCTGGAGGGCAGCGCCGGGTCTCTGGTGCTGCTGGATCGAGGAGATACAGGTGAGTCAAATACACGAATCGACTTGTGAATCATATGCGAGATTTCTGATGAATCTGTAAAATCTCTAATGACCATTCATTCATTCATTCAACTCTGGGCGATGGAGGGGTACTCCCTGGACAGCAGGGCAAACACACACTCAACCATTCACACTCACACCTAGGGGTGATTTGTGGACATTTGTGCATGTTTTTGGACTGTGGGAGGAAACCAGAGTACCTGGAGGAAACCCCCGCACGCATGGGGAGAACATGCAAACTCCACACAGAAACGCCCGAGCCTGGGAATCGAACCCAGCACCTTCTTGTTGTGAGGCGGACGTGCTAACCACTGCGCCACTGTGCTGCCACTCCAGTGACCAATTTACCTTCTTCATACATATTAATTAGAGATGGTTTACAACATGAGCTTAGTACATTTAAAAAGTCTTTAAGTACTAAAGTAGATCCTTGGGTTCGACCACACCCGCCCCACGGTCGAATCATCATCATTTTACTTTTTTACCTTGCGTGTGAGCAACGGGGAAGGTACTGGGATGCACCGATTTCCATTCCGCAGGAAATTGTGTGTGGTTTTTGTCTGTCCGCAGTATGCGAGTGCGCGCTCGGTGCTAGTAAGTTATTACCTTTCGTGTGAGCTATATATATTGTTCATGTTATTATTATTGCTAGACATTTGAGAGCTTACGGAAATTGTACCAAAGTAAAGTAATATTACGATAGTCATTGCATTTACATAGACGGGAACCTTCCAGTAGGTTGCCGGGATATAATTAGATGTTTAGAAGACATTATATGCCAGTTGGTGCCACGTGAAAGGTCAGTGAATGCGTGTGTTCTCTCCACCAAATGTAATTAAAATGTTTTATTTTAAAAATTTGAATACAAATTCTTGCACGCAGAACCACTGGTGCGCCACTCCGACTTCCGCCTCTTCGCCTGCATGAACCCGGCCACTGACGTAGGCAAGAGGAACCTCCCTCTGGGAATCCGCAACAGGTTCACCGAGCTGTATGTGGAAGAACTGGTGAGCGAGGGCGATTTACGCATCCTGGTCTCCGATTACCTCAAAGGCCTCAACTTGAACAGAAGTACCATCCATGGGATCATCAGGTCTGACACAGCACTGAATCAAAAACCACACAAATGACTCCTTTGACCTGAATCGAATCTTCAGTTGTTGACCTGTAATAATTATTCCCCATTTAAACGAACGGGTCTGCTGTTGTGTTGTGCAGTTTTTATTTGGCTGTTCGTAAGGCGGCGTATTCACGCTTGGTGGATGGCACGGGTCACAAGCCTCACTACAGTTTGCGCACGCTGTGCCGTGCTCTTAAGTATGTCGCGACCAATCCCTGCTACAACGTCCAGCGTTCTCTTTACGAGGTGAGATACTCGTTCTCTGTTTCCTTGCTATAGCCGCAGTCACACCTTGCGGGATAGCGTTAACGGCGTCCACCGGAGAGCAAAATTTTTTACAGGACAAAACTGACGACTTCAGTATAACTAGTGTATAACTACCATACATGTAAAGGGTCGTCACTGGGTCCGGCGTCATACATTCTCCGGGGTATCACCAGAGCCCAGAGCAGCAACGGAGACGGCTTTCACAACTGGATCATTTTCTTTTGCTAAGTTTCTATCTGTCAGACATCCGTTTATGCTATCCGGCCAAGTGTGACTGCTATCTTTAGTTGTGATGTTTTAGTTTAGATGTAATGATGTGCTGTTGGTGTGTTCAGGGATTTTGCTTGAGCTTTCTGACGCAGCTGGACCGCAGCTCCCATCCCATGGTGGAGAAATTAGTGCATCAGTACATTCTGGGAGGAAACGTCAAATGTCTTAAACAGGTAACAGATCACTGACTTACTTTTTATTTATTTTCTTGCCAATTCTGTTTTAAAACATTTTATGCTGCATCTGAATACTCGGACCGCCCCCTTTAGTATGTTCTATGAGTACTCAAGCGAGTATTAAGCACACAATTCAGACGCACTCCGCCCCCATCTTGCTTGTCCTTTTGAGGCGAGTCAACAAGTGTAAACTTTTAGACCTGATATTCAGAAGCCCCAGGGAATTATGGGATACCATAGTGTAAGTGCAGTGTAGTTACTGTGGCATGCTACAGATATAACTTTTAAATACATACTGAGTAAACAGACATGCTCCATACTAACAGTATGGATGTTTGAGTATTTGCATGCAGGCTGAATCACACTTACAGTGCCTCTACCTTCTTTTACAGCCAATCCCAGAGCCCCGGACCCGTGGTTGTCTACAAGTAGAGGGCTACTGGTTGAGTCAAGGAGACATGGACCCTGCTCTGGACCCCAGCTACATCCTGACTCCTTCTGTACGCCTCAACCTCCGAGACCTGGCCCGCGTGGTGGCTGCTGGGTAATCATGCCTCTTTATCTAATCATTACTGTTTAGCTTTTAACACACTTCTGGCAAAGAGGAGCTTATTGGATGTAAACAGGTTTTAAGATTCTGTGGGTCTGTAATATTTTTATGTAAACTTATCATTTCCTGTGTTCAGCATCCACCCGGTGCTGATCCAGGGGGAGACCTCGGTAGGGAAAACCAGCCTGGTCAGGTGGCTAGCGGCCGCCACGGGGAACCAGTGCGTGAGGATCAATAACCACGAGCACACAGACATCCAGGAGTACATCGGCTGCTACTCGTCCGACGACCATGGCAAGCTCGTCTTCAAAGAAGGTACAGAAATCTTCAAGTTTTTTTTTTTTTTCAAATGCTAATTTTAATAATAAAGTATAGTTTGTAATTTAATATTGTTTTATATAGTGTGAGTAAATATAAGGTCAGAAAGGAACAGGAATAGTAGGCAGTTATGTAATGTGTCACATGGTTTAGATATTTATAGCTAAACGATCACGTGTGTGTGTGTGTGTGCGCGCCCCCTCAGGCGTCCTGATCGATGCCATGCGGAAAGGCTATTGGATCATCCTGGACGAGTTGAACCTCGCCCCCACCGACGTCCTGGAAGCCCTGAACCGGCTGCTTGATGACAACCGCGAACTCTTCATCTCTGAGACACAGGAAGTGGTCAAAGCGCATCCAAGGTTCATGCTCTTTGCTACCCAGAATCCTCCTGGTCTCTACGGTGGCAGAAAGGTATCAATATTTTGGGGGTGGGAAGGATTCACTGTTTTATACAGCATAATGGAACAAATTATTTTTATTACAGTTTAGTTCTTACAGTATTTAGAGATGGCACCTCGTTTGCGTATTGCTCCAGGTCTTGTCCAGGGCGTTCAGGAATCGTTTCGTAGAGCTGCATTTCAACGAGTTACCCAGTGAAGAGCTGGAGACCGTCCTTCACCAGCGCTGCAGCCTCCCTCCATCTTACTGCACCAAACTGGTCAAAGTCATGCAGAACCTACAGGTGAGGCCTTCAGGCAGGAGTTTACCTTCTTATCAGGAGAGGGTTTGGACTGGTTGCACCGTCCTGTATTGAATGTAAGGTAACCAGAAATACTGAGCATTGTTAGGACCAGTCTTATCGCTGTGTGTTTATGCCGAAGCCTGTTTAGTTTTTACTTCAAGTAATGTTCAAAAACTAAGCCACAGTAGTAACCACTTCAGTGCAACCTAATTACCAAAAAAAAGTCACAACAAGACCACTTGGAGAGTGCAAACCACCACCAAGCCCAGCAATCCCCCATCAACCAAAATGTCAAAAATCATCTATCTCACAATGTTAAAGAACATTAAAAAAAACAACAACAGTTAAAACAATGCAAATTAGTCATGAAACAAGCTCTTTGATTGGTTATCACCTAGCAGGTGACATTCTGACCGTGTTGCCAGATTGGATATGTTTTCCTTCAATTTTTTTTTTTTGATGTTAGTATTATAATGAAAATGCACATAATTTGCTGTAGTTTAATAATATTTAAGTAAAAAATAATCTTCACATTTGAAGTATTGATGTTTGTGTTGGCATGTTTACATTTCATTTAAAATATTTGCAAGTTTTTTGGCAGAGATAGAAAAGTGACGATCCTGATTAAGCTTACCCTGGCAACCCTGTAAGATATTCAGAGTCTGTGGGTCTACATTAGAGTGTTTCTATAAAACAAAATGCATCCACTTCAGATTTTCTGGGCTTATAGTCATTGTTCAATAGCCATAGACAGTATTTTGGAGAATTAAAACTTGACTGGTGCTTATCTGGGCCTTTATTGCTGTGAGCGTGCGCAGCGAGAGGAACAGCAACACTAATTGTGCTTTCCCGCCTGACTCGATTTATGTGGTGGTGCATGCGCGGCACGATTATAGGAAGGGTGAGCTGTTGAGACAGCTACTTTAGTTGGGCTCGGTAGGCCTCCCAGAATTCCATGGGCGACTCGATTTATGTGGTAGCGCATGTGCGGCAGTTTCTAGAGTTCTCGCAATCGTCGCCATCACCTTCCATGCAGGATAAACGGGCCTGGAGAGATAAACAAAACGTGTACAAGCGGACTATATAGACTTGGATTAACTGCCCCTCACAGAACTCCACTTCTCTATGAGAACTTCTAGTTAACAAAGTATAAATTAACAACAAGTGTATAAGCACATGTTCTCTTATGTTTTTTGTTTTAGTCACTGCGTCGTGGATCCAGTGTGTTCGCGGGGAAGCATGGTTACATCACGCTCAGAGATCTGTTTCGATGGGCCGAGCGCTACAGACTGGAAGAACAGACCGACACCTCACGGGATTGGCTGCAACATCTAGCCGATGACGGTAACTGGGAAATTCCTGCTTCATGCATTATTGCATATATTTCCTTTAAGTGCGTGCGTGTGTGTTATTACTCTGAAGTCCTCTGGTGATGATCTGTGTTGTCTGTTTTTGTCGCTGTCAGGGTACATGCTGTTGGCAGGCCGCGTCCGTAAGCCAGAGGAGGCTTTATCCATCCAGAACATTCTGGAGAAGCATTTTAAGAGGACGGTTGATCCAGACGCCCTGTTTTCTGAGACTCATGTCACCACTCAGTTCAGTACGTGCAGCCCAAGATGCACCTTTACACGTTTCTCCAGATACTGTCATCAGATGATGTATTTTGTCTCAATTATTTAATTTTCATTATCGTCAGAAGCCAAAATCTTAATTGTAAATTAAACTGAATGATTAAAAGGTCCGGCTCTAGCCACGAGTACCAGTTTTCTGTTGGTGTTGTTCTTGGGCCCGGTACCAAAAGGTTTTAATACTTTGTACCTAATAAGAGGCCCTTATTTTGTAAGAATACAATGAAGTTCTTGTACATTATTTATGTACTAGTTTCTCATTGGTTGCTAATGATGCATGTTGTTTTATACCTGTCACTAAGATGTGTGTGTGTGTGTGTCTGTTTGCTTTTTTTTTATCTGCGTGTGCGTGTGATTGGCAGGTCCATTTGTAGCCAGCATTGCCGGCATGCCTGAGGAGTTTGGTCATGTGGTTTGGACCCATAGCATGAGGAGGCTCGCCGTGCTGGTGGGTCGTGCGCTCCGTTTTGGAGAGTCCGTCCTTCTAGTGGGCGACACCGGGTAAAGAATGCTTTCTCTAGTCCACAATCTGATTAATGCTAAACCTGATATCTGAAAGTAAGTTGAAATATCTTGCATAAATGCAGTACATGCTTGTTTGTTGTCTGATGAGATATTTCTTCTTACTGGTTAGTTTCAGCATTTCACATACTGCAAGCGTTTTAGTCCTTAATTGTCTTATTGAGGTTTTGTGACCATGTTACTGATATTTTTTCACTGGATTACCATAAGATGCAGTGTGAATTACCATAAGATGCAGTGTGGTAGATTTAGTGGTATCTAGCGGCATCTAGTGGTGTGGATCCAGATGGCAACGAACTGAAATTTCACTCCAGCCCCTCCTCTTTGAAACCTGTATGGTTCTGGGTTACTGTAGAAAAATGGCGGTACAAGATGGCGGCCTCCATGAGAGGAGACCCGCTCCCCATATAAATATAAACAGCTTATCCTATGGATCTGAAAACTCAACAACTTTTTAAAAAGTGATTATAGATAATTGAAAACTTATTTATGGATGATCTACTTAAATTCTGCTAATAGAGCCTCCAAAATGTTACACACTGTACCTTTAAATATTTTCTTTGTATCAAGACAAGTGTACTTGTTTTTATTCTGACCACACTAGTTTTATATATCAGCTACAAGTTTCTCTCAGTTCTGCATGATGACGATTTAGCTTCATTAGCCATCTTTTTAAAAAAAAAAAAAAAAAAAAAAAAAAGCTCCCATGTACTGTATATTTGTGTCGGGCGGACACAAAGAGATCGCGTTTGTCACAGTGTGGACACTGGGATCACTCGGAGTCGTTTGTTGTCATCCAGTGTCGTCGTCGCCGTCCTTAGTTGTTGTCTGACGTCACACTTCTATTCTCCACTCCCAGGCCTGACATCGAAGTGTGTACATGGTGTTTTTTTAGGTGCGGGAAGACGACAATCTGCCAGCTGTTTGCCGCCCTGGCTGGACAAAAGTTTTTCGCTGTGAATTGCCACCTGCACATGGAAACCTCAGACTTCTTGGGAGGTTTGCGGCCGGTCCGTCACATCGGAACAAGACAGGTAAGATACACACGAGTGCCAATGGACACCGCGCTGTTTATCGATACCCTTGAGACCGATATGAGCTAAATATCCTGGATGAAGCCAGTAGTCAGATACACATTTGATAATTACTGTATTATAAACCATCTTTTCTAGAGCTTTTTCCCGCATGTTGTCTATATTCCCACAGTCAAACGCTGAAGATGGCCGTTTGTTCGAATGGCGCGATGGACCCCTGGTGCTCTCTATGAAACAGGACGGTGTGTTTTTATTGGATGAGATCTCGCTGGCGGATGATTCCGTGTTGGAGAGACTTAACAGGTGAGTAAAATATGCACAGAAACACAAACATATTCACAATCAGGGAAATTTAACTACAACGTTCCCCTGGATTTCTGCAGCGTATTGGAGACCGAGAAGTCTCTGGTCCTGGCAGAGAAAGGCAGCGGTGATGATGACGATGTCGAGCTCATCATCGCTGGGAAGAAATTTCGACTGGTTGCCACCATGAACCCCGGTGGAGACTTTGGCAAGAAAGAGGTTTGTTCTGGAAAAAAAAAAGTTGAATATCTGTATTGTTGTTGTATAATGTATAATTTGATTAAAATGTGACCTTTTTTTTTTTTATATTTCTAGCTTTCTCCTGCATTGAGGAACAGGTTCACCGAGATCTGGTGTCCTCAGTCTAACAGCCGCGGCGATCTGATGAAGATCATCCAGCACAACTTGCGAGCAGGGCTTTCCTTAGACCAGCACGACCACCAAGGTCCTCAGTGCCGCATTGATCCCAGTTAACTCGTATTTTAATTACTATGTACACCCGAGACTCATCCGTCCTCTCATCTCTAGGCAAGGACATCGCGGAGCTCATGTTAGACTTCATTGACTGGTTGACCAATCAGGAGTTTGGAAGGCGGTGCATCCTGAGTGTAAGGGACATCCTGTCATGGGTGGACTTCCTGAACGCTGTGTGCGAGAAGGACGAGGACGGGGATGAGAACAGCTTCATGGGTCTGGAGGCGATGGAGGAGATGGAGTGGGACCAGAGGCTGGATACGGTCACTGCTTTCATCCACGCTGCCTGCCTTGTTTACATCGATGGCATCGGATCAGGTAAAAACAGAGAGAAAGAAATAGGGTGGATTGGAATTGAATTGGCAGTGTACTCTAGTTCTCACTCTAGTTATTTGTGGTTGGGCCAAGTGAGTTGTTGAGCTGATTTGAGTAATTTGTTTGTAATGCTTACCTTTTCCTCTCACCGCCGACTTGAATAGTCAGTGCTTGGCTCACCTTCGTTGTAAACTGTCATATTAAGAGTATACTGGTCCCCAAGCTTCTTTTACCTATCTTCTTATCAAATTCAATCCTTGCAATGATCCAGCGAAAGAATTATAAAACAAAGACTTTGACGCAGTGAGCCCTAAACACACGAAACCATCGTGGATTGAATTGTCTGCAGAACTGATACAATTTCTTCAATATTTTGGCCATCCAGCTCTTTTTCCAACACTACTACTTCATAATCCTCAGGGACAACCATCTCTGCAGCGGAGAACGTAACGGCGGCAAGGAAAGCATGTCTGACCTTTCTGGAGACGAAGCTGCGCAAGATCACTAAGCTGGACGAGAAGATGCAAGAAGCTCTGAGGGTTTACGACACCAGCTTGATCCGAGAGCCACGCTGGGGGGACGACTTCTTCGGCATCGAACCCTTCTACATCGTCGCTGGTGAGCGATGCTCGTTACTGCTGCCGAACAAAACTTGGGGTCTAGCGAACAAGTCCAGTCACTTAACTTAAATTTTCTGCTCTGCAGATCCTGAGAGCGAAAGTCGCAGTCTGTTGGACTACGCCCTGAATGCAGGCACGACAGCAGTGAACACAATGAGGATCTTACGGGCGCTAAAGCTTCAGAGACCCATCCTGCTGGAGGGATCCCCCGGAGTGGGCAAGACCAGTCTGGTGGCCGCACTTGCCAAGGCCTCTGGAAACCAGCTTATCAGAATCAACCTCTCTGAGCAGACAGTATGTGACTTAAAAATAAAATAAAGCTACACTTAAATTATGTTTTTATCTATATTTTGTCTGTCAAATTGTCACTGGATCTGCACCCCTGGAGCAGAAATCATTAAGGACCTCACTCAAGGGCCCAATAGTGGCAGTAGACAGTGGTGGGACTTGAACTCCCAACATGCTTGTGAATAACCCCAGAGATTTAACTGTTGAGCAACTACTGCAGAAATGATAGAGGGATGGATTTATATGGATTGTAAAGTTGTTTATCTAAAAAAAAAAAAAAAAAAAAATTAAGTTCTATTCCAGATTGGAGCATCCCCCAGCATGCTAATATATCCATTTTTTTTTAAACTAAAAACACAGAGGGCAGACCTCCACCAAGGTAGTGCTATATGTGAACTTTTCAAGCAAGGCTTTACAGCTGATGGCCACTAAGGGGAGACATTTCATTATCTAAAATATGTAATCTTGCCAATGTAAAATAATAATAATTAAAAAAAAACAAAACATTCAAAAACCTTCTGGATCAAGATCCGGTTCTGGTTTATGCCCAAAATCGAATCAGTTCTTCACCCCAAGACCCACATTAGGTGAAAATTTCATGGACACCTGTCCATAGTTTTTCTGGTTATCGTGCTTACAGGCCCAAACACACGCACACATACATGACCTTCTCCCTTGGTGGAAGTAAAAATGAGTAAAAGAGTGTGACACAACCGAAACTTGGAAGAGGCTGTGCACCAAAATTCAGGGACAAAATATGTAGAGGATTAGTCAAAGAAACGACCAAGTGCACTTTTATCTGTGTTATGTGAAGCGTTATAGGTCAGCTGTGCAAACATAGCTGAGGGTCATGAATCTTTAAGTAACTAAATACTAGGACTAAAGCTAGACACACTTTAATGTTTTAAGCTCATTATTGAGTTATTTCGATTGGTAATGATGCTTCTGTTTGGACAGACACTTCACAGGTACATGTAATGTAGTTGCAAGTGTGTAATTGTGTTTGTTTGTTCAGGATGTTACAGACCTGTTTGGAACAGACCTTCCAGTCGAGGGTGGTAAAGGAGGAGAGTTTGCTTGGCGCGACGGTCCTCTCTTGGCTGCTCTGAAGGCTGGACATTGGATTGTACTGGATGAGGTAAGCTCATTAGGTCTAACAATAAAGCTAGCTGGAGCAACTTATGCTATGTTTATTTATATAGTAATGTTAGTGCTGCGAATTTTGCAACAGCATTTGTGTTGAGATTTCGGCAGTCTTCAAACTATTGGCTTAAAGACCAGTACTATGGTGCATGTGGTACAGTGTTTCTTTAATTGCAGCTTAATGCATTCGCCACAGACACTTCTTGTTAGCACTATCAGTGCCGGTTCTTTATGGATTTATTTTATATTTATGTAGAATGATCCCTGTGGTACGCCCTACCAGCTTATTGAAACTGGGTCACCTTGACCTATTTTTGAAGGTCACAGGGGCCATATGAAGTATACACATGGTCTTGTAAAATGTTATCACAGGATTGTTTATTCATAAAAGATATGCCTATAGACATGCCTGTTAAGCTTGTAAAAATTAGGTCATTTTGACGTGTTTCCTGATTTCCGTAACAAGAATCCAATTTAGTTAAAGCCATGATGATTCCAAGTGTGCCATTGACCGTGCGGGGGATACACCTAGTGTTCTGTGACAAGAACGCATTTCTTGTTCACGTTTATTTTTGAAACACAAACTGTAAGAAAGTCAAAGGTTAGATATTAACCAGTTTATACAAACCTCAACTTGGAAATCTTTGCTGTACAGCTGAACTTGGCCTCTCAGTCGGTGTTGGAGGGTCTGAATGCCTGCTTCGACCACCGAGCTGAAATCTACATCCCGGAACTAAGCATACGCTTCCAGGTCCAGCACGAGAAAACCAAGATCTTTGGCTGCCAGAATCCATTCACGCAAGGAGGAGGTCGGAAAGGCTTGCCCAAGTCCTTCCTCAACAGGTTTACTCAGGTGCTTATGAATCCTCATGATTTAAGAATCTGTGTTGTCTATGAACAAAATCCTGGCCACATCCATGCAAGGATTTTCACCAAACTTGGAGGGGATACTGCCCTGAGATAGGGAATGTCAAGGTCTAAAGCTGAAGGTCAGAGCAAGGTCACAAAATTTTGGAGAGGGGTATTTCCCTTGTTAAAATTCATGGCATAAGCACCTTTGATCTTGAGTGACCTCAGAAGGTGAAAATTAGGGTCATAGGATTCTGAGTGTTAATAATTCTGAAGTGAGTGCCAATAGACATACCATTACTATGGAACACTAACAGGAAACCATGTACGGACAAACAATTACCTTTGACCTTGGGTGACCTTGAAAGGTTAAACCTCAGCTATCTTGTAAATCCTTCAAGTAGGAGAGTTTTTTTTTTTCTGATTTGGTCACACTGACATACTATAGAACATATCGTAAGACAAGCATATAGATAATTAAAACCAGTACCTGTGAGTATGTAGGGCCTGTTTGCTAAGTTATCCGTGCTGCATGGCTGAGGTACCTTGTGCTCCTCTAGTTATTTTGGAACTGATGCTCAATATGAGCTTTTGCTTGTAGGTGTACGTGGACCAGCTGACCAATGAAGATATGCAGTTCATCGGTAAAGCTGTCTTTCCAAACATCAGTGAGCAGATTATCTTGAAAATGGTGCAGTTCAGCAACAAAGTAAGATGATGATGATGATTTTAAAAAAAGAATATTCACCATGGTTTGCTTTGTATATTTCCAAGACTTTCTTTGTATTTATAAATATCTAAGTAAATGTAAATCAAGGGCTCATCGGAAGAAGGTCCTGGGTTCGAGTCCCAGGACCGGTGAGGGTGTTTCTGTGTGGCGTTTACATATTCTCCCCATGCTTGCGTGGGTTTCTAACAGGTACACTGGTGTCTTTCTACAGTTCAAAGACATGCCCATTAGGCTATCTGGCTGTTCCAAATTGCCCCTCAGTGTGAGTGTGTATGGTTGTGTGTGTTCGACCTGCGATGGGTTGGCGAGCTGTTCGAGGCGTACCTCGCCTTCGTGAGGGAAGGCGGGAAAGTTCAAGACCCTAGTAGGATAAAGCGGTTTGGCGAATGAAGGAATATAAATAAATACTTCCTAAAATATTTTAAGATTAAAATATTTTACAGTAAAGAAATATTTTTAATGATTTAAGAAAAATTAGGTTCACCAACACTTACATAAAGGTATGATCCACTAATATCATGTAGCAGTCAGGTATATCAGCATTGATTTAAAACCATTTATACATTCCATCATTCACTCACAGGTGTTTATTTTTTTCATTCAGGGAACTTTTTTTTTTTTTTTTAACTCTAATCTTCGTCCTCTTTGTTCTCTTGCCAGCTTGTGACCGAGGTGATAGTAGAGAGAAAATGGGGTCAGAAAGGAGGACCGTGGGAGTTCAACCTGCGAGATCTCTTCCGTTGGTGTCAGCTGATGCAAGCCGACCAATCCCTAGCTTTTTATAACCCGGGCCAGCACGTCGGACTGGTGTACGCGGACCGGATGAGAACGGAAGCAGATAAGGCTCAGGTATCTGCTTCTACTCGTGTTTTTAATGTTCTATGTTAACAGTACTGTTAAAGGGGCCTATTCCTTTCCTAGGTATAATAATCTCTTGGAAATGAAATGGAATCTGCCATTAACCAAAATAAGAGGTGAAGTAGGTGAATGATAGAAACTAAGGCCGTGAGCTGGGGTGGTTTCACCAGGAAACCTTTGCATTCAGCCAAAATGAACTGATAATGAAAGATAAAACCCATCGGCTATTCACTAGTGAAGGAGGACCTTGAAGATTGAACTGTGGTTGATGGTGTGTTGGTTCCTCAGGTGCTGTCTGTATTCAGGAAGGTGTTTACTGAAGATTTCGAGCCTTACTTGGGCTCCAGACAGTTCCACATTACTCCTCTAAATCTGCAGGTTGGTCTGTATGTAAACTATGATCTATGTGATCTATACGAGTAGAGCTCTCATGGGAATTATTCACACTTGTCTTCCAATCTTCTCTTCTTCTCGTTAAGGTGGGCTCGTCAGTCCTCCAGCGCAGTGGCGGCGCTCCTGTCGTCTTGGATCCTCCTCTTTCCATTACTCACCAAGCTCTACGGCCACTAGAGTCTTTAATGAAATGCGTGAAGATGGGATGGATGGCCATACTGGTGGGCCCGAGCGCCAGTGGGAAGAGCAGTCTGGTACACCTGCTAGCCTTGTTGACCGGACACAGACTGAGGGTGATGGCTATGAACAGTGCCATGGACACTACTGAGCTACTAGGCGGGTTCGAACAGGTAAGAAAACTAACCGGCAACGAAATTATACCCTGATGAGGTTGGTATAGTGTGCTCCTTCAGGATACATTTTCTGTCATCCTGTTCAGGTGGACATCATCCGGCCATGGCAGCAGGTCTTGGAGAGCATGGATTACGTCGTGGCAATGGTGACACGGCGTGGGCTGATGTCTCTTGACGGAGGCGTTCAAGACACCGAGTTTCTTTTGACCACATGGAGCACGTTCCGGCACTGGCTGAGGGACGAAGGACTGGACGCGGCTGACGGCACCGTAACCTTCGAGGCCTTGAACAAGCTCGAGGTCATCATTGTGCTACTCCACAAGCTCAACACCAAGCTCAAGGTCTTCACAGGTACACCACTAACATCGTATTCATCCAATTCAATTCAGCATTATTTGCGTAGCACTTTTTCCAGTTGACATCGTCACAAATGAGCAAGCCTGTGGCAAGGACTGTGATCCTAAATCATTTTAGTAAAAGAGTTAACATCACTGGCAGTGGAAAGACAGATTTACAGTTTCTGAGTGTGTATTTAGGTCCATACGGACAACCTGAGGATGAGCAAGGGGCTTTTAAGATGAGAACTCCAGCTAGTAGTAGCATATCAGGATGGATCACAGGATTATTCAGAGAGCAGAAGGATCAGGCTCACTGGTATCTCAGAAGTAGCATTTGTAGCTCAACAAAAAGAAATCTAGGAGCTAAAAATGAAACTGTCTGTTTCTAATAACAATCCTTGAGTCTTTAATCCTTTCCGTGTGTCACAGATATGTCGAAGCTACAGATGGACTTCACTCTGCTCAAGGAGCGTTTGGCGCAGATGGAGGATGGGTGGAGTCACGGCGGGTTCGAATGGCTGGACGGCACGTTGGTCCAAGCTCTGCAGGCAGGAGACTGGCTCCTTATGGACAATGTCAACTTCTGCAGGTTAACTCACCAGTTCTCCCAGTTTGGTTCAGGTTCTTGAGTATAAGTGGTGGAAGAATTACAGATTGCTTCTTTTCCAATAAATTTAAATTTTCAACAGTGTAGTCTTTTCTGTTTTTGTATTTTTAGCCCGTCTGTGCTAGACCGGCTGAATGCTCTCCTCGAGCCGGGTGGGTCATTGACTATTAATGAGCGTGGAGTCATAGACGGCACGACACCAAGCATCACTCCTCACCCCAACTTCAGGTATATCCTCGTATATGAATACGTTGATAATATATATCGGTATATCCTCGGATATGTATCCCTCGAACAATAGCGATAAAAATAAAACACTGAAAACGTGCTTGCTGATTTTTTTAAATTTATTTTTTATTTTTTTATTTTTTATTTTTCCCCCCCATCCGGTCACATCCAGGTTGTTCCTCACCATGGACCCTGCGCATGGAGAGATCTCGCGAGCTATGAGGAACCGTGGTGTAGAGATCTACATCCCAGGAGAGACTGAGGGAGTGTCTTGGGATTCGTTGGACCTGAAGACTATTTTACACACTCTGGGAGTGACCGGAGATTGCGTGTGTGACTTACTGATGAGCGTCCATTCCGAGATCAAGTCGGCCATCTGGGGTGAGCATTTTCAACTGAGCAATGAGTTATAGAATGTGAAATTTTAAATCCCCTCTCGTAGTTTTGTTTTTAGTCTTGCCGTGAAGGATAGATATCAGAAACTGTAAAATGTATCATCCTGCTTGTTGTCCCAGACTCCCCGGCGTCCTCTGTGTCATCTCTGCTGCATGCGGCTGCTCTGTTATCTAGTCAGCTGCAGAGAGGCGTGGATCTGCCCAGCGTATTTCTACAGGCATGCCGGGAAGCGTACGCCCTTTGTCAGCGCACCATCGCTAACCAAAAGGTACACACACTTGCACATAAACAACATATGCACCAAGTCACATGGCTCTGAGAATGATTTTCCTCTTTTCTTATCCCCAGATGGCTCAGGAACTGATAGAAAGGCAGCTGGCAGTGTTAGACTCAGAAGAATGGGGCAGCGGGTTGTTGTGTGCAGGCGTATGGCCGGATCGTGTACCTTCTGCCCTGCAGTCCACGGAGGACTCTTGCTTTTCCAGCGTCCAGAGGGACGGCCAGGTTCTCCTTTACTGTCTGAACACTCTCAGCCTGCACAGCAAGAGGTCTGACATGCGCACCAATGCAGGCGCACACACACAATAACATGTTAGTTTTATTCTTAAACATGTGCACTCTTGTATGTGTGTGTGTGTGCACAGGACACGCCCGCTGAGTCTGACTGACCTGCAGAGGGAGATGCAGAACGGTGCAGCACTGGAGACATTGCAATTTTCTCCAGAAGGCGGGGCATGTGACAGGATCAGCGATGCCCAGAGGCTCCTCCCGACAGCGGTACGGATCCTGTCCGAAAAAGCATCCCACAGCGACTGGATCCTGCGAACCAGCTGGATCTCCCATCTCGCCAAAAGCTACAAACATCTACCAGGTACATGTTCTCAGTGAGTTAAATGCCAATCATTACTATCCTATGAAAGATATCAGTAAGGTTTTTTTGTTTCTTAATATATAAAAGAAGCTTTGTTTGTAAATTTTTTTTTTTTTTACACTTAAAGGTGCAGTATGTAAAAACTTTATTTATTTATTTATTTTTAACGTGCACTTATATATGGAACTATTGTATTATTTCAAGGACGCCTAAGAAAACCGTGAAACTCGATTTGCAAATAAAACTACTTAGGCTAACTTTTTTATTTCAGGCTTCTGTTTGTATGATTTCTGGCCCAGAAATGATCTCTGCCCCATCTGATCTAGTAAGAACAGAGCTCCTGAGCCTGAGCTTTTTTGGTTAAGGCGCTTCATAACAAGGAGAGGGGAAGGGTGCATTTACTTTCACCTTAATTGATTTATTAATTTCTGAAAAACGACATACTGCTCCTTTAAGGTCATATTTTAAGCTGTTAAAAATGCAAACCTAGCTCGCGTACTAAAGTTTGTAATGGACATGTGCTGTATGTTGGCAGAAGCAGCTCTGATGCAGCTTGAGGCGGGCAATAAAGCTCTCAAAGCCGTCTTCAACAGCAAGCTAGTTGGAAAGGGCAAATACCTGACTGAACACCTTCAACCCCATAGCACAGGTATGTACGTTAGAGTCTCTGCTGAAGCCTGAATACCACATGAATTTTGCACACAGTTCCAAAAATAAAAAAACCTGGGACTTTTTTTTAATTCATTTCTTCAGACGACTACAGGATCTGTGTAGATATGCGCTGGAACAAACAGTACCTGGACATCTTGGCTAACACGTGTAACTTTGAAGACGAGGAGCGATGCATGGAGTTTATGGAGGCTCTGTATGCTGTGTCCAACAGGTTCGATTCTAGCTCTGGATTTAAAAACTTAAGGGAGAGTAGACTTATACACTGAAAGCGTGGCCTTATAGGTTGTTGTTATTATTGTATTCTGTATTCTTTCAGGATCATACTACTGATGGACCGAGAGGAGAGAGCAGCTTTATGCAGCAGTACAGGAAACGCATCACCCAATAACAGTGCACTGAAGCTGGCCACTGCCTTCTCTAAAGGTACAGAACTCTTCGTTGGTTTGCTCTTTCCAGGGATTTGACTCCATACAAAGCTAAGGAAGCAGCTTAGTCATGCATTTTATCACAAGGGAGAAGTGTATGCATAATTATCCGTTCATTAATTCATTCATCCTACGAGCCATTTAATCCTACTATTATCACGGGGGGATGAAGCCTATCTCCGCACACTCTGGGAGAAGGTGGGGTACACCCTGCACAGCTCACCAGTCCATCACAGGCCCAACACACACACCACCATGCTGGTCAAAGCACTGGGATGCTGGATTAAATTTTTTTTGGATTTTTTTTCCTCATTTTTCTCCCTAATTTAGTCGTTTCCAATTCCCACCCATCAACTTTTAGCCTTCCCTATCACACGACCACCACCG
>JBCNYH010000022.1:11612040-11632305 GCA_039654325.1 Tandanus tandanus | reverse complement strand
ACGCCCATGATTGGCTGGTGATCGCTGTGAGTGACAGGGAAGTGAGCGTATGCCATCCCTCCCTTCCGTGAGAGCTCGGCCAATTAGCTCTCGGTCATGGATGGCTATGGCATCAACCCGGATTCGAACTTGCGATCTCTGGGTTGATAGTCGTGCACCTTGTCGATGCACCACTCGGGAGGCACTGGGATACTTATCTGAAGATTGGGGGTTCAAGCCCCAGTATCACCAATCTGCCTCTGTTAGGACCTTGAGCAAGGCTCTTAACCCCTTAATTGCTCAGTTGTATAAAAAATAATAAGTTGCTTTGGATAAGGACGCTGGCCAAATGTCATAAATGTATTTATTCACACTCGTTCCTTCGGACAATTTGGAACAGCCAGTTAGCCTAATGTGCATGTCTTTTGCCTGGCGGAGGAAACCAGAGTACCTGGAGCAAACCCGCACAGGCCCGAGGAGAACATGCAAACTCCACACAGAAATGCCCTCGCCGAGCCCAGGACTCAAACCTTCTTGCTAAAAACTAAGCCTACCCTACATCCACCTCTGATGTCATGTCATGTCTGAGTTCAGGGAACAGACTTTCAGGGCATAGAAATAAGTATTATTACTATTAGTGCTTTTTTGGTGTTGGGAAAAACAGAGAATTGTTAAAATGTAATTCCATGCAACACATGACTGAATTATATGCAGATTAAAGTTACTGTTTATGATACTGTATCTTTATACGACGTGATTCTGATTGACTAACTTCTTCTCCCTTTATTTAAAGTTAATACTTTAAATGTTGAACCATTTGGTTTCTTCAGTCTTTATTGGTGTTATAACGACAATAAATTTTTCCACTATGCTATGCCTTTTTTAATTTAAAAATTTTCCCCCTAAAGGAACAGTAGATATTGCGCAACTGCCACATCCAGTCCTTGTGCACCTGCGCTCCTTTTTTGACCAGTGGGACGCCTTCGTGCTGCAGGCCGTACAGACAGACCAGCCGAACGTTTCCGACCACCTTATGTTTGAGGTATGCTCACTTTATGCTCTTTCCTCTCGCTCTGTTTACATTAATAAAGTTAAGGCCTCGAGTGCATAAATATTAAAGCGGTGGTTAAAAGCCGTGCATTTAAATGTGATTTTTGTGATGTAAACTAAATGATCCGAATGTAATATGATGAGAAGAATCAATGCTGATGTTAATATTGAAAATTAAAATATTTTTTTATTAAAATTCGAAGGAGAAGACGGCACTTGTTAAAGTTAATCTAAAAAAAAAAACACCCTCTATCCTAAAATCTGTCTGTGTGCATCTTACACCAATAGCTGCAATTTGAAAGATTCTATGGGTGGATATTTAAAAACTGAGTCTCAGAATGATGACATCATCAAGGCCCAGGTTAACATGGAGGATTATGGCTTCAAACATCATTTCTTTCAGTATTCCAGGAGTTTGTGCTTAAATATATGAATCCTGGTGTTGATATAGTTTCTTACTGCACAGGTAATGATTTTAATCTAAACCTTTTCTTCTGACAAATCTGTCAATAAATGGCAGGAATGTATCAAAATCCTATACTTGTCCATGTTATCTTGGGCCTCGATGACGTCATCATTCTGAGACTCATTTTTTAAACAACTGCCCATAAAATCGTAAAACAGAAGCTATCGTCCTCAGATTTTGCACACGGAAACAAACTAATTTTGATATCGGAATGAGGTTAACTTTAACAGGTGCTGTCTACTCCTTTAAAATGACTCACACCGCCATCTGCTGGTTAAAATCATCATGATGCTTGCAATGCTGATGTAGAGTCAAGAGTTTGGTACTTCTCTGTCAAAGAATTGTTTTTAAAAAATAGAGGGGTGTGGTGGGGTGGGGGGCAACTACAATTTATACTCTTTTGTTTTTGTTATGGTATATACAGATCCTGCAGCTGCTCCAGTGGAGGGACCGTTTCTGGAACATGTGTTACTCCTTGCCAGCGGACACCAGCGGAGTGTGCGTGCTCTCCCTGCACTGGCAGTGGGTTCACAAACACCTGGTCTTACGCCTGCCCCAGCTCCTGATGGGTGATGGAGATTACGAGTGAGTGAGCATTAATAATGGTGCTCTACTTTGAACCACATAAGCATAAAAATCATCATAATTATTTTGTGTGTGTGGCAGAGGGCAGCAAGAGCTGTACACCATCTCCTCAGCAATCCAGAACACTCTCTCCAGCTCTGTGTCTGTGGCACTGGCACTAAAGAGCATCCAGAAAACCCTGGGAAAGCCTCTTCCGTTTAAGGTATGTTGAGTAATGTGGGTTTCCGGAATAAACACCACCAGAAACATGAAAGCTGAACACATCTTGTTTACAGTTGGAAAGCGTTGCCGAATGCTCCGGCCATCTCCGCCTCTTAAGCAAGGTTTTTGACGTTAGAGACCTGCGCCTGAATGACAGGACTCCGTCACTGTGGAAACGGGAAGTGGCCCGCCTTCGGTGTGTTGCCATGAGAACAGACTGTAAAGAAGCCTTACTGGAAAGCTGGGGTCTGGTCCTGCAGGCTAACCACCTTCTCGATCCGCAGAATACAGGTACGTCCGTGCGTAGTGCTTTGATTCATTACTCGTTTTCTATATATTGCATTTGTGAGCTGTTGTAAACGTGCGGAACTTTCAGGTGTGCTGGAGAGATTACGTACCTGTGTGGATCAGCAGCAGGGATTCATTGAATCCTTTGGCATGCTGGATTCACTCTCCGAAGCGGAGAACGAGGAGGAGACGGGAGACAACACAGGTCCGGATCGGGAGCTCTTACTGCGGCTGGCTCGCCGGGCTCAGCTCTGGCCTGTGCTGGAAAAACTCGCCATCCTCAACCAGATGAAAGTGACTGCAGATCTGCTGCACCAGTCTATCACACACAGGTTTGGATTGAGTTTCAGGTTTTCTATCATTGGTTCAGATTTTATGTTCAGTTTACCAATACCTCACCGTGTGTTCCACAGAGGAAACGGGGAGGAAGATCTTCGAAGGTCCCTTTCCAACCACCTGCGCTTCTGTATACAGTCTACCCCCATGAACATCCGTCTGCTGCAGCCACTCTGGTTCCTCCTCAGCACAAAGCGGGTGCGCGGAATTTACTTTTGTCTTATTTACAGCAACTCATTTGTATATAATGCACCATAGTGCATCAATGCTATTGTGTAATACTTTCGACAGCCTGTAGAGGAGCTGCCATTAGTGTGGTGTGAGCTGCTTTCCGAGACACTGGCAACACTCTGGAGTGGCAGCGTGACCTCCGATCCTGACCGCTGGCTGAAGTGGAACCCTCTGAATCCAGATGAAGAGACAAAGAAGAGCTTCCGATCACTGTTGGGGCCTTCTGATACGGTGCGTGCACATGGCTGCCTCCATAACGCTTCAGATTGTTTTTGTTTTATTGTGTGGTTGATTGGTTTGGTTGGTTGATTATTGATTGGTTGGTTGGTGCAGGGACCAGGTATGATGACCCGAGCCGTGTGGTCAAGGTGTGTGCTGGGAGTTTTGAGCAGCAGTGAAATGGGTGGCCGTTGGGACCCATCAGGCTTCTCCTTCCTGACCTCATCAAAGGTGACGCTGGGTGAGTGGAAGGAGAGGATCGGGCAACTCCAGGACCTCAATGCAGTGCTCTGGGATAATCTGGCCATGCCCGACCTCGCTGACTTCAGGTAAAGATGTGTACTTTTACACATACTACCCATTGTTTATGTCTCCATGTAGGGATATTGTTTAAATAATTAATAATAGTAATGTACCATGTGTTCAGCGTTTTTGAGATCTTTGTTTTCTTGTAGGTTAACCGACCGCAGGTTACAAGGCCTGGTTCTGTGCCAGCAGTTGCAGGCACTCTCTGACCTGCTGTCTCCAGGGTTACAGGGACGCTATGCAGAATCCTGCGACGCTCTCGTCGAAGGCGAGGACCCCGTCAGGGCAGCGCAGGACATTCAGATCGTTCTGCGAGAAGGCCTGCCTGAAAACCTTCTTCCAGAAGGCTTCCTGGACACTCTGGTAACTTGCTTAACGCAGTTCTCCCATAACCGCGCGTGTGAGTCCGTCCAGCTGGCTCGGTCTGGGGTGTTCTGGGTGAACATGGGCCTGCTACAGATCCAAGTTTGGGTTCCACAGACGATATTTGACCCGGCAGTAAAGAGGGCGTACAAACTTAAACACGCACAGGATGAGGTGAGTTGCTCCCAGGCTGGAGTTAAAATAACCCGGAATATCATGCACGTCTAAATCCTAGTTTTATCATTTCTCAGCTCGCTTTGCTTCAAGATGAATGGAGTGGGCGGAGTCTGTCTTCACAGCTGCTCACTGGGGTGCCGCTTGAAGAGAGCAGCACCACCGATGCCTTCCAACATCCACGAATCAGGTACGACCCCATTTTACCAACGACATTATAAAATGATAGCATTAAATATTTTTTTTATTATAACAAATGTACCTCTTATGGGTCAAAAACTCAACTTGAAATGTCTGGTACGTTGATACGACTTATTACGTGTGTTTCTGTGTGTGCCATACACCTTACTGTGCTTTGCATCGGTGTGCGGCAGGTACCTGTGGATCCGCATGCAACAGGTCAGAGAGCAGATCAGTGAGCTCGGGCGTAAACAAGCATGCCGGCCTGCTGAGCCCCAGTATGGACGCCTGTACCAAGAGCTCCAGCATTACCTGTGCAGCATCGGGCAGCCTGCGGCAGTAGGTGACCTGCTGTCACACCTGCTCAAAGCCCTGCAAGGCTCAGGCACCAAATCCCGACCAGGCGTTCAGGGCCTGTTAAAGGAGGAATCCGTGTGGCAGGCATCCCAGCAGCGTTTCGCACAGCGCCTGACTGATGAGTACCCGCTGTACCCGGACGTTGTGGTCCCCTTACGCTCGGCTATTCTGCAGCTGCAGCATGGTATGCGCCTGCTTGCCGCACAAGTCGCGTCTAATCAGACTACGATTCCAGGTCTCCCACGCCTCGTCTTAATGCTCCTGGCGTTTCCTGCCCCGGCACTCACCTCTGACCTAGATCGAGCCCAATACCTGTGCTCTCGGACCTGTATGGTCACTCTTCGAGGACTGGAGAAGGTGCTTCCGGATACCGAGGTGTCCCGCGTGATCCCGGAGCCTGTCGTGTTACTTCTCATCGCTCTGTTGTGTCTGCAGAGCCACGCGATAAGTGCAGGAGAGCTCGAGGTGGAGGCGAAAAATCTACTCCGACATGTGTGTCAGGTGAGACTTTAGCCTGGTAACTGGGTGCGGGTTGTTTTGGGTGACGATTATTTTTATGTTTAAAATAAAAATCTCGCCGTGCGTTAAGGCATTGGTGAACGAGTGGGACGAGCAGGAGAGGAGAGCAAGAGAGAAAGAGCAGAAGGAGGCCAGTTTGTATCGCAGTCGATCTAAAGTACACGGAGGAGGTCTGAGTGAGGAGCAGCAGGAGGAATGCGATTTCAGACGCTGCTTCCCCACATACCACAAAGTAAGTGCTCTAAATTATGACAGTGGTGATGTGTATGTGCAGTCCGGGCTCTTAATTCACACTAGGCTAAAAGTGAAACTCTTAATCGGCGTATGAACTTCATTTAATTTTTTTTTAATCCTCCAGGATTTCGCCGACATCACCACAGAACCCAGTCTGGAGCAGCCAATCATTATCGAGGATGACGAGGAAAGCGGCAGAGAGACATTGTCCAATGAAAACAGCGTCTTCCAAGTCTCCAGCTGTCAAAATGCCGTCGTTCAGGTGCATCAGAAACTGTGCCTGGCCTTCGCGCAATCACTGTGGTACCGCTCCGATCCACCGAGCAACCAGAGCAAAGAACACCTCAGCACTTTGGTGGCGGGTTTTCAGATCACTGCACCTTTAATCACTCGCTTCTATCACCTTCTGGGTGAGGAATTACTCAATGATTTCTTTAAAAATCAAGAACTTCTTTATGCGCTAATAATACTGTGATTCTGTATGCAGACTGTGAAATGGACCCTAAGCTGACGGGTTCTCAGCTGCTCCTCAGCTCTGTGCTACAGAACACGGTCCGGGGCTCCAGCGGTCCAGTAGGCCTTGTCCTCCAGAGCCAAGGGCCGTACGACTTTTACCAGGATCCAAACATGTCCCAGGCTCGGCTGTGCCTTCCTGCCATCGAACAGCTGGCCTGTGCAGTCCACCGGCGTCTAGACGACTGGCCTGATCACCCGGCGCTGGTGCAGGTGAGAAGAGGAACTCAACGACAACTGATTGTTTTGGCATGGTTAAAGAAATGTGTGTTAATTTATGATATTGGTGTTTATGTGATTCTCAGATCGTCGTGGTGATTGAGAGGATACTGGCATTCAGTCTGTCAAGCCCACTGGCCAAGTTTCTTAACGGGCTGGAGATCTTGCTCAGCAAATCACAGGTGAGGAAGCTGTTAGCACTCACTCATTCTCATTCATTTGCCGAACTGCTTAATCCTACTAGGGTCAGAGGGAGCCTGGAGCCTATCTCAGCCGACACCGGGTGAAGGCGAGGTACATTCTAAACAGCTTGTCAGACCATTGCAAGGTAACATGCACAACCGTTCACACTCACATCCACACCTAGGGGCAAATCATGCATTTGCATGTCTTTGGACTGTGGGAGGAAACCGGAGTACCCAGAGGAAACCCATGGAAGCCCAGGGAGAATAACTCCACACAGAAACGCCTGAGCCCAGTACTTGAACCCAGGACCTTCTTGCTGTAAGGCGGTCATGCTAACCACTATGCCACCATGCCGCCAGAAGCAGTTAGCGGTGCAATATAAAGATTACCGTGATGTGTTTACTAAGTGTGAAGCTACAGCTCTGGATCTGATGCATATCAAAGTATATGCATGTAAATACAACAACTGTTTGCCGAGGTGGATATCGAGGTGGCACGGTGGTGTAGTGGTGGGCACAGCAAGAAGGTCCTGGGTTCAAGTTTTGGGCTCAGTGAGGGCGTTTCTGTGTGGAGTTTGCATGATCCGGGTACTCCCATTTTTTTCTCACAGGCCAAAGACATGCACATTTAGGCTAAGTGACTGTTCCAAATTGACCCAACGTGTGAGTGTGAATAGTTGTCTGTGTGTTGGCCCTGCGATGGTGATTTAAGCTGTTCTGGGTGGACACCACCTTTGCTCAGAGTGAGCTGAGATAGGCTTCAGCCTCCCTGTGACCCTAAGCATTATCCTGAGTTTGTGGGGTGAATAATGTCTTTTATTATGGATTGTCCCAAGATAGTGAACCAAACAGACTGCACTGTTATTTATTTATTTATCAATTCTTTTATCCTCTTGCTCTTTCAGGACTGGGAGAATAATGCCAGTCGCTCTGTGTCTCTAAGAAGTGAGCTAGAGCCGATCACGCAGCTTATTATCCAGTGGCGGAAACTGGAGCTTAAGTATGATCGATTCTTCTATCAATCAGTCTTTATGTATTTTACTTAGGGCTGGGCGATATGACCGAAAAAAAATTATATTGTGATATTTTCTATATATGCAGTGTATTATGCTATATATTGTCCAGAGACAAAAGAACATGACTGCACATGAAAACTGTTTGTAAGGAGACAGACGCCGGATGGAAAGGGGGCACTCATGCATTCTCGTCCACACCTGCAACCAGTTCACTGGGGCAAAACCACTGCAGCTAAAACAATATTCATTTCTGGAGGAAAGTTTATATATCTGCAGTGATTGCTAAATACTCACAGTATTCTTCTGTTTAATAAGAATGGTCATATCACAATACAATAATTTATCGATATATTTCCCAGCCCTAATTTTATATAGTTTTTTTTATGGGTTGAAAACGATTGAGAATGCCATCTGCGGGTTGTGAACCTTGCAAGGCCAGTGCTGGGTTGACCGTTTGGTACTTCTGTAATTAGGGGGAAAATGTTAACGATCTGATCAGAAGTGGGCAGGTCACCTTCTATTGCCCTGCCCCTTTTATTAGAAGTGCATGAAGCCACGCTTATTTTTAAAAATGCCTCACACAATGCGTTCGCAGTTGTTGGTCTAGCAGTCTGGATAATGCTCTGAGGCGGCACACGGAGAAGTCCAACAAGCGCTGGTTCTCCATCTACCAGCTGATCGAGCGATATCTGCAGGAGAAAAGGACGGACAACAAACCAGGTAAAAACAATTCATTCTCTGACTGTAAATTCTGTACCCTGATTTGAAACTCAGTAACGTTGGCTGATGCTACTTATTTGTTAAATAATTGCCAGTTAGAATTTTTTCAGCCCTTATGCTTTATTTACTATTTACCTGACCCATATTTGTTTTACTGTTGCTCTTAGATGTGAAGGACGGAGGTGTGAAGGAGTGTCCCCTGCCCTCAGTTTCATCTGTACTGCAGGGCTTCATGGAGGGATCCACACTGGGTGAATTTCACTCACGTTTGGCCATGCTGCTTGCCTTCCACTGCCATGTGCTACTGGCTCCTGTTCAAGAAGGACGTGGTGAGAGTCTTTTTTTTTTTTTTTTAATATAACTATACATAATAGTTACCAGAAGATTGTATGTGGAAGTGTATTAAATCAAAACAATACTGTCTGAATGATTCTTTTTTTCCATTTACTAGCTTATAGTTCTGCTCAAAAGTTTACACACCCTGTCAGATTTTGTGAAATATTTGGCCTTTTATTTGGAAAATATGAGATGAATGTAGAACACAGGTGTCAAACCTATGGCCCGCGAGCCAAATCCAGTCCGCCAACTCATTTTATATGGCCCACTGAAGGTTTCAGAGATTATGATTATTGTAAATTCTTTGCATCAGCCATTACCGTGAATTGTAATTCATCATCCATCCACTAGATGGCAGCCACCTGTTTCAAGTGAACAGCTAGTTATTCATGACTCATAAAAGCTAGCTTGTCACTGTCAAGTGTTGACAGAAAAGGTGAAAAAGTGACAAATGGCTAAACTGATCATTTTGTTATGCAGATTTCATGGTTGCCGTTTATGAATAGATGTTCAGTGAGTATTTGGTCCTCGATGACCTAGAATTCAGTGTTGCGGCCCTGATGTGGAGAGGGTGAACCAGGAAGAGCAATGTTTAGGATTAGTAAGGATGAAATGAGAGCAGCTATGAAGAGGATGATGAGTGGAAAGGCCGTCTCGCATTCTCGTTATCGGTTTAGCTCATGTGACACTCTGGATATCTCTCTGTGTTGGTTTCCGTTGGTGAGAAAAGGAACTGCACATCCCTTACCCTCTCTTGTCCCCCTCCGCCCTTCTTTCCCATGTCAGTCAGAGACACAGTAGAGGAGAGTGGAAGATGAGCTGCAGCAGAAGTAGAAAAACGCTCTCAGCATCGTTCTTTCTTATGGAAATAAGCACCCGGCGATTAATCATGGTCAGGAAAATGATGGCGCTTATTAGCATTAAACGTACGATGGGGCAATTCTATCGTGACAGGCCTAGTAGAGGATAGAACTGCCTGGTAGGAGGAGAAGAGGGAGGCTAAAGAGGAGATTTATGGACCTGTGAGAAAAGGTCTTTGAAAGGAGGTGGAAGACAGAAAAACAACCAGGAGAGTTATGAGGAAGTCTGATAACGAAATGGAAAATGAGGGGTTCAAGCAACGGTTAGGTATGGGGTTGGGGGGTGGTGTGGGCACTCGGAGCGTAATGTGTAATATATGGTTCCGTAGTAATGTTTGTCGGCAACTGTTTCGCAATCGCTCTATTCCCAAACGTTGGTGACGTTGCTCTGTACTTTATCTTTGACCCAGACATTCCAAAATCAAATCATCTCTGGGACTCTGGTAGGGTAGTGTCTCCACCAAGTTTGGTGAACATCCGTGCAAGGGTGTGGTCAGGATTTTAATCACAGGCAGACAAACACCGGCGTTTATCATACCTGTGCCAAAATTCTGTTTTGAGTCAGAGGTAAATAAATGTACACAGTAACGAGGATTTTTGAAGAAAACGTGCTGAATTTGTTCCAGATGTTTTGACACCTGTCTGGGTGCTGTTTGATTGACTGCAAATTACATTGTATTTTTGAATGAATTACACAGAATTACATATTTTATATCAAAATAAAGTAACACTATGGTTTATCCCTCTTAGCCTCGCTGTGTAGCTTGATGTGGAACCTACATAAATACTACTCCCAGTTCTCTGACAGCATCCAGGCCAGGATCACGCAGCTCAGGGCGCCCATTGAAAAAGAACTCAAGGCAAGTACTGAGTCACCTACCGCAAATAATCTATTTCTGTTTAACACCCAGTTAAAAAGGAAATTGTGGGGGAAAACATTCACAATTACTCAAAGTGATTTTCTTTGTAGGACTTTGTAAAGATTTCCAAGTGGAATGATGTCAGTTTTTGGGCTATCAAACAGTCTGTGGAGAAAACCCACAGGTGAGAGTTGCTATGATCAGTACCCATAATGCAGTGAAATCATTTTATACTTTTCTAAACTGTAGTTTGGATTCATGCTATACTTAGGACTCTGTTCAAGTTCGTGAGGAAATTCGAAGCGGTGCTGGCCGAGCCGTGCGCTGCCTGGCTGGTGGAGCAGAAGACCAGTAGCACGGAAAACATGGATAACGTGGACATTCGACCAGAAGACACACCACTGCATCAGCTCCACCGCATGCTCAAGAGCGCCCTCCCAAGACGGAGCCGAGACCTCCAGGTGTGATGTTACGCGAGTTCATGATCCAGTTCCAGAACCCCTTATATCCTCGAATAGAATACATGTGACTGTTCTGTTTCAGAGCGATGTTCCAGAGGACGTCCCGTCTGGCGTGGGGGCTTCATCTCTGCAGGCACGTCTACCGTCACTCACAAGGAAGATGAGGAAGATGTGCGTGCGGCTGGTGAAGACAGCGCCTCTGCCCGAGCTCTCGGAGGACCTCGACCAGTTTACAGGTAACACGAAATTTGTTTATTTCTTTTTCCCCATACACCCAGGGCAAGATATTATATGTCTTTGTATTTGCTTGTGTCTAGCGGAGATCATTGCCAACGTTCAGGCACTGCAGAGTCTGACGGTGGACCGTTCCCTAGAGCAGGAGAGGCAGAAATCTGAAGCGAAACACATCCTGCTGCAGAAACAGCGTGCTTTATCCGATCTCTTCAAGATGCTGGCGCAAATCGGTCAGTGCTGCAGAAATAATGTGTCTACTTATTTCCTCACTCAAATTTTCTACCTACATTAATTTTAATGTCTTTGGGTAGGAGGGTTTTTTTGTTTGTTTGGTTAGGTTTTTTTTTTTTTAGTTTTTTCTTTGTTTCTGTCATAGATCATTGACCCATAGATCATAAAAAAATTAATAAATAACAATAAAGTTTAGATCTAGACTTGTTAAAAGTTCAGGTTAGGCAAAATTTGTGTGTAAGCTTAAGCATCTGTATAAATAGAGCAGCGATTAGGGGGCCAAGCATGGGACAGGGCTGTATGAATACTAGGCGGAATGGGTGGCCTTATTTTTTTATATGCATGTTGCATGTGTCACAATAATGACTTTTTTATAAAATAAATAAAATAATTTAAATGCAAAGAGTCCTTAAATACAGTCTCCTCCAAATGTATTGGGACAGTAAGGCTAATTAATATTTATTTATTTATTTATTTATCTGAGTGTTGATATTGGTTTGTGAGATCAAAAGATGAATATGAGAAGAGAGATTACAGTTTCTGCTCTTATTCCCTGGTATCAAACCCGATACTTTTGAAGTGGGTTGTCAATCTTTATTTATCTTGATCAACTTCTTGTTTGGCTTTATACTTCTTATCAAGCAATATAGGTTTGTTTATTTATTTATTTTTAGGTCTCTCATACCGTAAAGGCCTGACGTGGGGTCGCGGAGCAGATCCAGAGGAGCCGCTCTTTTTGCAGCCTATAGAGATGAGAACAACGCTGGCAGCATTAAGAACACAGGATCCCACAGAAAACATGTACCTTCTTACATCCTCTGAACCTGTTTTAGTGCTACTGTATACAGAATATTTTTGTGATATTCAGAATATCAATGTGCATGAGCATCTTGTGTGCAGCATGAGCCAAACCAAACATGATTTATGGATAATTGTGAACTGGCCTGTTGGAATAATATTTAATCTGAAATGCAGTGTGAGGATCTCTTTCAGGTTAATATCAAATGAAAAATTTGCGTTCAGTCTGTGTACATTGTCCCCCTTTAAGGCTGTTTGCTGAACTGACTGGTGCATGGAACGGCTGTCAGAAATATTTCTACCGCTCCTGGGCCAGACGTAATGCCATGCAGGCTGCAATGCAGGCAGCTGTAAAGGTTTGCGCATTCCCTCCTCTCTTCCCTGAAAATGCGATCACATCCACAGCTGACAAATCATAATGCAGTGCTGAATGCAGTGGGCCTATTTTATTCATCTTATTTCTGTAAGATTGTGTGTAAATTTTTATTTTATTTTTATTTATTTATTTTTTACATCGCCAGCTAAAAATTCCTGTCAGGTTTGCTAATGTTTCAGTAACATGGATAATTACTTATTATTTATGTTGATTAAATTATTTCAAATGCACTGTTAATTTACATCTAGTGACACCCACAAAACTCTATAAAGCTCGTAAAAAAGCTGAAAATGCCGAAATGACAACTAAACAGCAAATCTAGCTATAATAATGCAGTGCAGCCACTTCAGTGCTTCAGCTAGCATCATTAGTACCACATATGAAGCCTTCCAACTCTTATAGGGTGCCAACACTTCTCTTCCAATAATCATTTTTTGTTTGTTTGTTTAGGCTACTTTCATTAAGGGCATTGATTACATGAAAATTGCACGCATGCTTATTTTTTAAACTCAGTAACTGTGAGCAGCGATGGATCAGGGCAATGTGATTATTGGAAAAAATGTGTAGCCTATGGAGCTTTTCTTAAATCTTTCACTGAAAAAATGCCACCTGGGTCAGTCAAGTTAATGTAGCCATGTGTAACGTCCCATCTTTATAATCTCTCACAGTGTCACCTGACGTAAGAATCAGCTTTGTCATCACTTCAAATACAAAAATTCCTGTATTTGGTGCAGTGCTAAGTGAAAGTGTGTTTACGTAGGAACTCGGGTTGGGTAACGTGGATCGATGTCGCGGCTTCTCCTCTCACCTGTTCAAACTGCTTCTTCGGCAAAGACGCCGACTCGCCAAAATAATGGAACACTTCGTGGCTCTCAGGTACTGTTGTCAGAAAATCGTTATAGCGTCATCGCGCCGGATCTTAATCCGGTTGTTTAGGCTCCGTGCTGAGGTGTGCATTTCCTCGTTTCCTCCTATAGAAAATTTATTGATGCTGTACAGGACGTCCGTTTTCAGACAACACTGCAAGAGCAAGAGGAGATCGGTCTTCCCCCTCAGGAGTCTCTCGGCATCTGGGTGGTGAAGGCACGAACGCTGGCACAGCGGTCCTGCATAGCCCTGCAGCAACTCTCCTGGGTGCTGCAGTGCTGTCCCGAGGGATCTCCTACAACACTGGGCCAGTCTAGGGAGGGCGAGCATGGCGAGGCCACGCTGAGCCATCCAACACCTCTGTCCGCTCACCTCCAACCTCAGGCGTGTTTAATGAGGCGGGGTGAGACGAGCTGGATGGAGGCTGTAAAGACCATAGAAGCTTTACAGAATGAGAGCACACAGCTGAAGGAGAGGCTTAATGCCCTGGGTCATGAATCAGCACAATCAGCCATCCAAACTAGGTTAGACCCCAAGCCTACAGACTTTTTCAGAAATATATATATATGCATAGCTCAATGTTGTTGCCACATTGCAGAATAAACACTGCAGTTTGGCCAGTAATTCTTGATTTTGTTTTCAGGAGACACTTGGAGGAGTGCTGCTCATGCGTGGAGGAGTTGGGAGCACTTGGAAACCGGATGTCGGCACTGGAGCGCCTGTTTGACCTCGATGGCAGCGTCTTGCCTCGTTCGCAGCCATGTCTAACACAAGGCCTACACAGCATTAGGATGCAGGTGGACACCTGTTTCATGGAGTTCACTGCCTGGAAATCACAACTGCTGCCACTCCGGACATCATCCAAACGTGAGCTTATGCCTCCTAATACGTATAGCGCAGTTGGAGTTGCCAGCAATTTGAAGAAGCTTCTAACGTCAGAATTGTCATACTTGGCTGTGTTGGCTTGCAGGTTCCGCCACGTCATTCCGCACTGAGTTCTCCGAGCAGTTGGAGAGAACCATAAATACGGTTCTCTGTGCGGTGCAGGGTCTGGTGAAGAGGAGAGAACGAGAGAGCGATAAAGAGCAACCAGAGGACAGCAGGAAAGGTGTGTAGTCGTAAACAAAGCATACACTATTCGACGTCTGTGGAAAAACTCTTTAAACCAAGTCTTCTAAACTCTCCTGTTACACAGATTATCAGGTGGTTTTTATTTGCATTTATTTTTTTTTTGCACAAGTTACAGTCTAGTCAAATCCATTTGGTAGTTTGCATTTGCCAGTTTGAAAAGACTGCCTTTTCACTCTCAAAAGTGTACGAAATCACGAGAATAGGACGCAAATTTGTCAGTTCCTTTAAGGCAAGATAACGGCAAAAATAGCAGTGTACAGATATTAAACTAATAAATCAGATATAAACCAGTAAACTTCTAAATAAAATGGTAAAGGAATGAATGGTATGTTTCGCTGTTTATTCATATGTAAAGTACTTCTGTATTTACACCATGAATCACGTGCGACCTTTCACAGTACAGTGGCTCCTCCTTCTGTGCAGATTTATTACTTGTTTTTTTTTCTTCTCTCTTTTCCTCACGAAGAAGTTTGTCATAACAACAGCATGTGTTGATGTTTTTTGTTTTTAATTTCTCTTTAGCATTCATCTGTGCTAATGGAATTCTGGATGAAAAGGTTTTATTGTTCTGAATGAAACAAAAGCATCATAATTTGAAATTTGTGGCACGGATGATTTCTTCAGTAGCTTGAGACACGTCGTATATCTGTGTGTGTTTTCATTCCAGAGAGCGATTCTGAGATGGCTGAGGAGCTTCTGAAGCCCGGACACTTGAGCCAGTTACTGGAGGAGGACCTGAGTATAGACATGTCATGTCTCTCCCTGGCTGAAGTCACTGGGGTCATGGAGCAGTTACTAGAGAGGCTGGGATCCTATAGAGACACGTGTCCAGCACGACACTTATGGGTGAGCTCTGCAGTAAAACTGGTTTTCGCAAAATTAATCAGAGTGTAAGGAGAGTTATGGTACTCGTCTAAAACCCACCAATATGGCATAGGACGGTGCCAGTCGTTGCCTTTAATCACAGGAACTTCATAATATATTCGGAAATAGCGGCATGTTTATTCATGGAGTCTGTTTGAAAACTTTTTATTGAAGCTGGTTCATACAGGGTGGCGTGATGGCATAGTGATTTGCACGTCTGCCTCACAGCAAGAAGGTCCCAGGATTGAGTCCTGGGCTCGGGCGTTTCTGCGTGGAGTTAGCATGTTCTCTCTGAGCTTTTATGGGTTTCCTCTGGGTACTCCGGTTTCCTCCTACATGCTCATTGGGCTAACTGGCTCTTCCGAATTGCCCCCAGGTGTGAGTATGAATGTGAATGACTGTGTGTTGCACTGGGATAATATGTACCCTGCCTTCACCCAGTGTCGGCTGACATAGGCTCCGGCCTCCCAGCGACCCTGCAACTGCAATCAAATTATACAGCATGTCTAGATACACATATATCCAATGGAGTCATCATATTTCTATACTGGATCTATTTTTAATATTGCTATGGTTGCCTATCTCGGCCAACTCTGGGTGAAGGCGGGGTACACCCCGAAGAGCTGGCTGGTCTATTGTAAGGCCAACACACCAACCATTCACACTAGTATCTGGGGCAAGTTGGAACAGCCCATTAGCCTAATGTGCATGTCTCTGGACTATGGGAGGAAACCGGAGTACCTGGAGGAAGCCCACACACACACACACGGGTTAAATAAACTTCACACGGAATTCTTAATGTAACTGTTAACGTAATTCATGTGTAAGTATTCTGTTTGTGTTTGTGATGAGTAGGGGCTGAGGGAAGCCTGCAGGGATCTGGTTCGCCTGAAGCCCATGCTGTGTGTGTACTCTGAGCTGGTGCGCTGGTATGTGGTGGTGTGTATGGGCGCTCACCGCAGCACAGGCAAACTGCTGTGTGTCCTCACCAGTATCTTCACTGACCTCGCGCAGAAGGTAACATCAGAGAAACCAAACATGCTTTTAAATGTTACCGTGATTAACTAGTTATTTTGTTTTAAAAGATCTCTCTCTCTTTCTCTATCTTCCTCTCTCTCTGTCTCTGTCCCCTCTCTCTTTCTTTCTCTCTGTCTCTCTCCCCTCTCTCCTTCTCTCTTTTTCTCTCTCACACACACTCACTCTTTCTCTCTTTTTTCTTAACTTTCTCTATCTTTCTCTCTCCATCTCTTTCTCTCACACACTCACTCTTTCTCTCTTTTTCTTTAACGTTCTCTCACTCTCTCTGTCTCTGTCCCTCTCTTTCTCTCTTTTTCTCTCTCTCTCACACACTCACTCTTTCTCCCTTTTTCTTAAATTTTCTCTCTCACTATTTTTCTCTTTTTTTATTTATCTTTCTCTCTCTGTTTCTCTTTTATCTCTCTCATCTTCTCACTGTCTCTCTCTATCTTTCTGTCTCTGTCCCTCTCTCTCTCTCTCCTTGTCTCTCTCACTCACTCTCTTTTTCTTTATCTTTCTCTCTGTCTCTGTCTCTCTCTCTCTCTCTCACTCTTTCAGGGATTTTGTTTGCCGCAGGAGTTAATGGGCGGAGGTGAGGGAGAAGGTTCTATGGAGTTCCATGACTATGAGGGTGGTGGGATAGGAGAGGGAGAAGGTGTGAAAGATGTCAGCGACAAGATCGAAAATGAAGATCAGGTAACGGTCACCACAGCAAAAACGTTATTTAGTGAATTTTAAAGTGACTCTGAACAAATATAAAGTAAACTTTCAGTGAAACTCGAATGTCTGGAAAGAGAGCAAAGTGATTGGTCAGTGAACGCGGATATATTTCTCGAGGTTCTCAGAGCTTCACTTCTTTTGATTTCTTGTTAGGTGAACATGAAAATTAAACCTTGTGCATGTGCTCCAGTCCCTTTAAGTAAGAGAGAAACTTAAAACGGTGCAGGTTGGTGACACATTTCGTTGCAGGTCGAGGACACGTCTCGGGAAGGCCAGGAAAAGGACGAAGAGGAACCAGACAAGCAAAATATTAAAGAAGAAGACAACGCTATAGAGATGTCAGAGGACTTTGATGGGAAAATGCATGACGGAGAGACACGTGAATCAGGTTCGTAACCAAGTCTGTGATATGTGTGTGCCAGGATTGTAAAATAGGCAGTTTCTGGGAGGTTACTCCGCTTCATCACAGGAAGCATCACGTTAATACAGGAAGGGACTTCTGTCATGATGTAATTTTAAATTATATTTGTAGGTGCAAATTTTTTTGGCATGTATTCAAGTCGAAGATAACTCTGACAACGTTTTACATCCAGGTGATGAGGAGGACTCTGATAAAGAAGAGGATGAGGAGCTGGATAAGAAGATGGGCGATCTGGGAGATGGGCCTTCTGACACGTTGGATGAAAGGATGTGGGGTGATGATGATGACGACGACGACGACGATTTGGACAAAAGTGAAAAGGAGGAAGAATCTGGGCCAGGAATGGACCAGGCAATGACATGAGATTTTTGCTTTAACTCTGTGATTTATTTATTTAACGTAAGAGGAAGAAAAAACAGAAGGTCGGCTCTGTTGTGTAACGATGAGAACGTCGATTCCAAACTATTATGACAAAGACTGAGTTACTTTATCTGCTCGGATTTGCGATGTTTTTCTTTTTGTTCGGATTGTTCAGGGAGAGTCCGAGTTGGTCGCCAAAGATGACAATACAGATGCTGGAGACTCAGAAAAAGATCAGAAAAACGAGCAGAAAAACAATCCAATGGACAAGGAAGAGGAGAAGGAGAAAATCCATGAACAGGTAGATGAGGTAAGTGCTGAGTAGCAATGAATTCTTGTTCTGTAGTGGATTAAACTGCTTTAAACTTTTTCCTAAAGAAAAAAAATATTTCCTTTAGATGGGTTATTGTTGCTGTTGTTGTCATTATTATTATTATTACAGCAGAGCTCTCGATCCGAGCAACTTAGTCATGAAATATTGTCCCGTGTCCATCCAGTGTGCAGGCGTGCCCACCACAGGGCATCCAGTTAGGCTGTAGCATCGCTAAGTTGATGCTGATTCACCTTTATCTATCGCTTGCGTGCATATTTATTGCTAATAATGAAATCGAAACCCAAAAATTAGTGGCTCATACACCACTGCTCAGACTGTTGATGCCTGGTAACCAGTCAATTCTCGGGCATTTGTGCAGCGCGAATTTGATGAGAACGAGGTCGACCCCTACCACGGTAAGCAGGAGCAAAAGCCTGAGGGTGAGGCCATGGATCTTCCGGAGGAGCTCAACCTGGACCAGGATGAACAGGCCGGACAGGATGAGGAGGAAGATGGAGAAAAAGAGGGTTAGTCTACGCCTCTTCCATCGATGACACACAAATCCCGAGAGGCCTGAAGATATATATTCAGTATCTTTTTTTTTTTTTTTCCTTTTACTGTAGCTGAGAATCCATACGACATTGAGGACAAACCCATGGAGGTGGACAAGGATGAGGGAGAAGGTGGCGAAGAGAAGGGCGAAGACACAGTGGAAGACCAGCAGGATGCGCAAGGTGAAGAAGCAGCAGAAGAGGAAGAAAGGGGAGCTGAAGAGTCTGAGACGGATGAGAGAGGAGAAAACGAAGGAGAAGGGGATGAGGAAGAGAAGGACAGGGGACAGGAAGAAGGGAGACAGGAGGACCAGGGCGTTCCTGCTGATGAGGGCCCGAAACCAAAGGTCTGCTCACGTTTTACAGCTCTGAAAATAGAGCTATAGAGGTTTTTTGTGACGTTCAAGCATCACGCGTATAATTATTTTTCGTGCCCAGGATGACGAAGATGATGGTGAGGAAGACGCCGATGGCCAGATGGAGTCTGATGAGAGAAAGGAGCATGCGGCAGGCGGAAAGACCGGTGAGGAGAGTGTTCAGAGCGACACAGCGGTGGAGGTGGCGGGAAACGCATCCGAAAAAGACAAGGCAAAAGAGGTACCGTTTACTTCCTGTTTCATGTTAGCTTCCTAGGTTGCAGGAATTGAGCTGGAAGTAAAACTTGGGCACTTTGAAACCTCTTTCAGGAACACGGGACTGGGGCAGCCGACGCCAGTCAGGCTGAGGGACATGACTCCACACTGATGGCCAGGATGAGCTCTCAGAGGCAGAGACGGAAGCAGACCCAGGTCTGTGGTTTTCCTGAATGTTTAATCAACAGTTCCACTTTGAGACAGAACAAACCATCATTAGCCTTTAGACATGCTGAACCATATAACGTGTGTGTGTGTGTGTGTAGAGTTTTAAGCGGAAGCCGGGCCGCGTGGATAACGAGCGATCTTTGGGCGATGCCAGCGAGCGTGTGCACAAGCGTTTGCGTACGGTCGAGGACGCAGAGCAGACAGAGCAGGAACACGCTCCCAGTGACGCACAGCAGGAGTCGGACATGTACGAACACATCAGACACGACAAGGAGAAGTATGATGCACAGACATACGGTGAGACACGTTCCTGGATTAAGCCTGTCTTTCACTCACATATACTGTCACCACCCAAGATCATCACATTGATTCAATGTTAAAGTGAAGGTGTTTTTGGTGGTTCTAGACACAGCGAGCGCTGAGCAACAGAGACAAGCTTCCATGAAGCAAGAAGATGATGATGATGATGATGACGATGTTGCTATGGATACAGAAGAGAAGAAAATGATTCAGGCAGTGGATGCTCCAGAGCTCAAGCCAGAGAAGTTGGATAGCTCCAAAGCCTCTGAGAGAGGTGTGTGTGCGTGCGCGTGTGTGTGTATATAAAAACTGCACATTCTTATATTTTGTTGGACCGTCTTTATCCTTGATTCCATTGTTGCTTCAGTTGGTCAGGTCGAGGCTCAGCAACATTATGTAGCAGTAAAATGAAGTCAGCTGATGACCTGAATGAACAGGTTATTCCATCAATGGGCATTTTTCTTCCTTGATGGCACTGATAAAATCCTCGAAGAGAAAGAGTTCAGGGAGCATGAGGAATTATTTTCGTACCCAGAGTAAACCAATGCAAGCATGGGGAGAACATGCAAAGTACACACAAACACCTGAGCCCAGGAATTGAACCCGGGACTTTCTTTTACATAC
>JBCNYH010000022.1:11577993-11600637 GCA_039654325.1 Tandanus tandanus | reverse complement strand
GGGGAGTTTCGTGGTTGGGTTGGTAAAGTGGTGGGGGTGGGGGGGGGGTAGGGTTTTTTTTTTTTTTTTTTTTTTTTTTTTTTTTTTTATATAAACAATGCTTTTTTTTTTTGTTTTGTTGATACCTTGTTTTTGTATGTGGACAATAATTCTAAACTAAACCAATCTCAAAATAAATAACACGGATGAAGGGTGGTACAGCGGTGTAGTGGTTAGCAAGGTCCTGGGTTCGATTCCCAAGCCTGGACATTTCTGTGAGGAGTTTGTGAGGAGTGTTCTCCCCGTGCGTGCATGGGTTTACTCCGGGTACTGCGGTTTCCTCCCACGGTTCATATACATGCGCATTAGGCTAATTGGCTGCTCCAGATTACCCATGAGTGTGAATGGTTGTTTGTATGTGCGCTGGCTCTGCAGTGGTCTGGCTTAGCTGTTCAGGCTGTACCCCGCCTTCACCCAGATGAGATCTGACACGGGCTCAGCCTCCCCGCGACCATAATAGGATTAACAGATAGGAAAAAGATCTGATAAAATGACTCCAAAACAATGTAAATATCATCATTAAGGTTTTTGTGGAACTCTGAAGTTCAACAATGTCATCTGTCTCAGCTATACATGGGTTATAAGGGCAGATGATGTAAAATTTCGGTGCCCCCTTGGGACCTTTTCCACAGTTATTTTTGAGCTCTGGTCCCCCCCACAGAGCGTTCTGTGTGATTTTCGTCTCCTTGCCCTATCACGAAATTCTTCAAAACCGTCCTGGATCACTCCCAAAATGTAATCACTTCTTCGTTCACCCAAGACCCACATTTCCTTAACGTTTCGTGGAAATCTGCCCATTAGTTTTCGAGTTATCATGGTCACACTCAGACAGACACACATGACCAATCTCATAACCTCCTCCCTTGGTGGAGGAAATTAACTGATTTGAGGGTAAGATCCTATTTTTTATATAAGAATGTGAGTTTTCTTTTTTTTTCTTTTTTTTAATTGTGATGTCCAGGAAGTCTTGAAAGCAGGCAGCTGTTTTGTCTGGGATGAAGTGCAGAATTGGAAAAAAAAGAAATCATGAGATAGATAGGCGACGCCCCACGGCAGATGGCTGCACCGTGTGCGAAACACTGCGGTCCTGAGCTGGAAACCTAATTTAATTTTCTTAAAATGTATACTATGGTAGTCCTCTATCTTTATGCTTACAACAGCATAAATATGAAAAAAAATTAATGAAGTTTACAGATCAGGGCCACAGTGCTCTGGCTGTTTGCCACGGGGCGTGGCCGATCTATCTTGTATATCTATGAGGAGGAACATTGATGCATGTCAATCGTGCATTCATTATTCAAATTATCCATAGCAATGAGCCAATAATTTAGTTATCCATTGGCAAAGATGCAATATCAAGAATTATTTGATGGCTTTCCACCAACGAGAAGCCAGAAAATCTCATGAATAAGTAATAATGAACATCCACCTCACAAACTAGTAATGCTTAAATTCAAATGGCAAATAGAAACTCATGGTTTTCACAGTCAAAAAACATTAAATTAGTTTCAAAGAGTGTCATGGAGTATGCATGGCCATTGTCACACCTAAAAAATATATAAACAAACCATTTAATGTTGCGTCTTGAGCAATATTGGGGCAATATCCACCTGGCCTCAATGCAGGTCTGTTTTCTAGCACTTCAGTTGACTCGTATCTGCTTCTCTGCTTACAGGAATGAGTTTGTTGGAAATCAGTGAGAACGTGAAGTTGGCGAGAGAGTACGCCTTGCTGGGGAACTACAGCTCAGCAGTGGTGTGCTATCAGGGGGTGCTGGAACAGATCAGGAAGTACCTGCTCTCTGTCCGCGACTCGGCCGTGCAGCAAAAATGGCAGCAGGTAACCGGCAACCGGGTGCTCTGTTACGATCCGCAGTCTGGTACCGGTCGAGAAAATGATTGATGTATTGTTCTGAACTCCTGTGGACAGGTTTGGCAGGAGATAAATGAAGAGAATAAGCATGTGAGGGAGATCATGACCACGCTGGAGAGCTTCCACTTGGACAACACGCCTTCCAAGCCCAGCACTTTCAGCCAGGAGGCTGACATCATGCCTGTTCAGGTCGAACATAGGTGTGTGTGTGTGTGTGTGTGTGTGTGAGAGAGAGAGAGTGTGATGTTTTGCACTCAAACATCATATGATAGATCAGACTTGAGGTCATTAATGGGATTCTTATGAATGATGAAACCACGCACGCTCACAGGCTTAGTGTCAACAAGACTCTGTGACCAGAACAACGATCCTGTGCATGCCTGATAACTTGGCAGTGCGAAACCGATTTGTAGAAAAGTGGACAAATCCGAGATAAAGTGTTAAGAAACAGAGGAAGGCATACGACTTCAAAAGGAATTAAAAAGAGGGGCAGCCGTGGCCTTATGGTTAGAGAAGCAGGTTTGGGACTGGAAGGTTGCTGGCTTGATTCCTGAACCGGAAGGAAAAGCAGCACTTCCCCTTCCTCCACATTCGTGTCTGAGGTGCAGTACACCTAACCCCCAGCTGCTCTCTTGGTCCTGTGTGTGTGTGCGCGTGTGCGCGCACGTGTGTGTGCGCACTCACTATGGATGGGTTAAATGCAGAGCCAAATTTTCTTTGCTGGATTTATGCCTTAGATGAATAAATATATACATATATGCTGATGTTTACTAATGTGGTGCAGGAGTCATTGAGACTCGCATACAGGAGTAGGCAAATGGTTTCAGAAAGACGTTGTGGCAGATTCCATTTTATTTCCGAGAGATACCACTGTGTTGCATCTTTATTTAACATATCTGGGAAGTGAACCAGCCCCTTTAAAGTGATGTACCATTGAATATTAATAATATAACTGGTGTCAGAATGTTCTTGTGTGTACAAACATTTGTGTTTGTATTTTATTTTATTTATTTATTATTATTTTTTTAATGAAAAATTTAGGGAAGAGATGTTTGTATAGACGTTATGGAATAATCTAAGAATGTTTAAAGATGTTAAATATTAACAAATGTCAGAATAAGAGAACCAAAGGCCTGGATGGAATATCAGATCATCAATGAGTAAACAGCGGGTTAGCACTGAGTGAATGAGGTCATCAGAATGCAGGGCTGTTATATGTATGATTGTATCCCTCGCGAAGCGTAGGTGATACTCTGTTTTCAGGTGCTGTCCGCATCCGCCGTAGGCACTTCTTGTTACCACTCTAGCAGTGCCGGTTCTTTGTTAAATGGTCTGTATGGCATGCTCTACCAGCCTATCGAAACTGGGTCGCCTAGACCTGTTTTTCAAGGTCGCAGAGGTCAATTCATCGAACATGCCCGTAACACTCTATAGGGAGTAGCTTTTGTCGGATTGGGGCAGCCATGGCCTAATGGTTAGAGAAGCGGGTTTGGGACCTAAAGGTCGCTGGTTCGATTCCTGAACCAGCAGGAAAAATGTGTGAATTATGTGAAAATGTGAGTAAAATCCCTGAATGAAATTTTTACTACAAGTATGCATTTCGGAATTGCTTGGTCACCCAAAAAAAAAAAAAAAAAAATCTGATTTCAGTCCATAATTTGAATGAAAAGGGTACCTTGAGTGTTTTTCTAAGACTTGGGTGGCCTCAGCACATCCACTTCGGCATTATGTTTAATTAACCAAATAAGTGTTTTACTTTAAGCCCAAATCAAAAGACGTGTCAGAGACCGTTACCATATATGGAAGGGGTCCTGACTTCAGGTGGGGGGGTTGGTGTTACCCGGGGCACAGCAAATGTGCAGGGTGGGATTTCTGCAGGACGTAGGGAAGTCTGCGTAGGTACTTCGCTATCGTAAGTGCATGCTGTGATGTGTTCAGCGCTCGGGTAAGGTTAAGGCACCCGACTCTGTTTACTTGGGTATTAACCTCACTTTTCTCGATGCATGTTTACGTGGGATTGTACGCAGGCCGTCTCCATGTCCTGTCCGCAAGACCCCGGTGCCCTATAGAGAAGGTAAAGCTCACGGCAGCAGGTTGAGCGCTGGGCCACGCTCCCAAAACCGCCAGTCATCACGCGCTGTTAACGGTGACCGAGGAAAACCAACGAAAGGCAGAGAGAAGAAAGAAAATGCATCAAAGCAGAAAGACGACAAGGTGGGTCCATGATGGTGTTGTTGTTTTTAACACCACATTTTTGTTCCTCTTGTAGCATTGCAGTTCTTCATTTATTACCAAATGATGTCATCGTTTTATTTGTTTGTATTTGCATTGAGGTCACACAAGTTCCAGCTGTCATGTGCGTTCTGTCCGCAGCAGTACCTTCACGGTGTCTTGCAATGAGCTATAGATCGGTATGATAGACAGATAGGTAAAAAAAAAACTCGAGTAGAGTGGAGGAAATGACTCCAAATGACTGTGTTGTTTAAATATTGTTTGAGTCTCGTTGTAATTCAACACGTTATATTTGATATCCTTGTGCCTGTATTTACTTTACCAGTTACTAACCTGTGATACCGGTTTCCTCCATCTGAGTAAACACTGTTATAATAGCAGTTCAGTCCTCCTGCTGCTGCTGCTCTTCATTATCATACTGTAATCGACACCGCTCAGCCATAACATTAACACCACCTCATTTGAACTACATTTATATTGTATATTTTTATATTTATTAACTATTGGTAGTCCTTCAAATAGTTACTGTTATTGTTAATGATCTCTTTTTTCTTTTCTTGATATTGATTTTTTTTTTTTTTATACTTCTTTATACTACAAATATAGGACAGTCGTATCAAGCATTTCACTACATATTGTACTGTGTATGATTTTGTATGTGACAAATAAATTAGAATTTCATTGCTGTGTGGGGAGGCAGCTCCATACACAGCAAGCTGTAATGCACTGTGTGTTCTGACTTCTTTCTTTGCTGTGTATGGGGCTGTCTAGCCGCAGACCTGCCAGGTGGCGTTATTGTTATGGCTGATTGCTGTATTTCATTGTTTATCTTCAATCTTTAAGCAGTAAGTTGTTGTTGTTGTTGTTTTTTCCTCTCTAAACTTTCTGCTGCATTCTTCATGTCTGGTGTTCCTTCACCTCCAGAACAAACCCGAGGCCTCTGAGCCGGAGGTGAAGAAGTTCGACCGAGGAGGAGAAGACAAAGACCTGATTGAGGCCTTGGAGCGAGATATCATCTCACAAAACCCCAACGTTAGGTGGTGCGTTCATGACGCTCAGTCTCTCGTCCGTTTCTTTTCAGACCTTTTGTTTGTTTGTTTTTTTTATCTTAGTGTAGTTACTAGTAAAGAAGTGAAACACTGGACCAGGGAGCCTGGGTTTGTTTGCATGGTGTTACCCAACTCCCACAGCGTGTAATCATGAATTCTATCATCGGTCGATAAGCATGAAGACTTCCTTCTGTGGTGTTTTTTTAATTTATTTATTTATTTGTTTGTTTTTATTGTACACTGCTGTTCAAAAGTTTGAGATCGCTTAGAAATGTCCTTAACATTTCACATCACTATTATTGGTGGAAACAGCTGGATTTTTAATGGAATTTTTACATAGGGGTACAGACCCCCACTTTCAGCAACTGTCATACTTGTGTTCCAGTGGTACTTTGTGTTTGCTAATCCAAGTTCAAGTAATTCACGTTAAATCAATGTTTTGACTAATTAGTAATTATAAAACCCTTTTATAAGCTGTGATGTCAGCGCAGATGAAAAGTGTTGTGCTGATCAAAGAAGCAATAAAACTCTCGCCCTTCTTTGAACCCCCACCGTGCTAAGACCCCTGGGTGAGGTCTTAACCACAAGTGTGCCTCTGTCTACCCAGCAGTATAAACGAGTACCAGTAAAAATACTGGGAAGGTAACCTGCGATGGACCAGCGTCCCATCCAGGAGGAGTTGAACTCCTAGTCGCTTCACGCTACAGAAACCGGGGATAAGCACCGGCCTGATGAGCCACTAGGCTCAGGTGTAAAAAAAACCCAACAGACTTACCTTACCTTACCTTTGAATCGCTTGTTTAAGCTTCTTTACTCACCTTCTTTAAAATTCTTGCCCTAGGTGAATAGCTTGAGAATCAGCATTTGTTGGTTTGATTATCGACTCAAAATAGCCAGAAAATAAGAACTTTGCTTTGAGATTCATCGCTCTATATTTGTTCTGAGAAATGAAGGCTGTCCTCAGCTGTTTTGTGATGGAATTCGGTAGGAACAGCGTCTGGTTGTAGATGTAAATGCCTGAGTATTGTGCTCAGCAGTTCTGACTAAAGATCACGCTAATCACAGGTCTCATGGAGAATCTGATCTCAGCAACTCTCCATATCATACTGAAGCAGAATTCTCTCATTTTTATTATTCATTCAAAAATAATTCAGTGTAGACCGTCACGTTACTGTGTTGCGCGTGCCAGTCGTGCAATAACCATTTAACTTATCTGATGGCAACAATGCAATAATTCAGTTATCCCATTATTTGATGGCTTTCCACCAATCAGGAACTAGAAAATATATTGATTAAATAATATCTGTTCACCCCTAGATAGTGGACCAATCAGATCGTGCCGTTCAGTTGTAGCATATACTAATGCGTTATAGATAATTGACTGTTGTGATGCAGCACAACACCAAGTGACTTGTCCATTACAGCCGCTTGCACAAATCAATGTCCGTCACTGGAACAGGCCATGAAGGAAACAATGTGGCGCTGACGGAGCAGTGACTTTAAACCCACTCGTCCTTGACAAGAGCCGATGATGTAGTTTACCTGATGGACCCAATAGTATCATGTTTGATCTTTTAAAAGAGCTGTAATTTTTTTTTATTGCAGAAACCCTTTAAAGCAGCAGTTTAATGAGAGGTGGAGGAGAAGTCGTCTGCAGAAGTGTTATTCTTTTATTTTTTAACACAGTGTGTTTTGTATAAATATTAGCATCCGGATATGCCACGTGGTTTACCGAGCTCTACTGTTACAGGGATGACATTGCTGATCTGGAGGAAGCAAAAAAGCTGCTGAAGGAGGCGGTGGTTCTGCCCATGTGGATGCCCGAGTTCTTTAAAGGAATCAGGCGACCGTGGAAGGTACCACTGACATCTTCCATGGTCCTGGTTTTAGTGAATCAGTAATATATTGGAAATGTTTCCACTGCCACACCCCCCCTTTGTTCAGTTCAGTTCATTTGTTTATCGCAGGGTGTACTGATGGTCGGTCCCCCAGGCACGGGTAAAACCCTGCTAGCGAAAGCTGTAGCCACAGAATGCCGGACCACCTTCTTCAACGTTTCCTCCTCGACCCTCACCTCCAAGTACAGAGGGGAGTCGGAGAAACTCGTTCGCTTGCTCTTCGAAATGGTGAGTCGGCACATCATCCACAGAATTTGCTCCGTTGTTACTTCACGTGGTCGGTTTCCTCCTGAAACGTCTCATGTTGACGCCCCGACCACCCCACTTGTCTGGTATGGGTGTGTAGGCGAGGTTCTACGCTCCCACAACCATCTTCATCGACGAGATCGACTCCATGTGCAGCCGCAGGGGAACTTCAGAGGAGCACGAAGCGAGCAGACGAGTCAAAGCAGAGCTTCTAGTCCAAATGGATGGTACGCTGTGAGCAAAGAATCGTTATTTCTATTTGCAGTAAACACAAATACAGCTTAATTTTTCCTAATCAAAAAAATGTTGACATGCAGTGGGTTATATTTATTTAGTGTATACTATATGAGAAAGGAGCTTTCTGATTGGTTCGCTATCTCGGGATAATACTTGAATCAGAATGGCTTTTTTGGGGGGTACATGTTGACGCCTGACGCACACTGGAATTTATCTATACAGGTTTTTATGATTCATGTTTGGTCATTTAGGTGTTGGAGGACCCTCTGAAAACGATCCTTCAAAAATGGTGATGGTCCTGGCAGCCACCAATTTCCCCTGGGACATCGACGAAGCTCTGAGACGCCGGCTGGAGAAAAGGATCTACATACCGTTGCCCACAGGTACGCCAGAAACGTCCCGCACAAAACACGTCGTGTATTGTAAAGTGAACGAATGATCTGAGTGTCACGACACTGCGTGTTTAAGTCTGTGTTTCGATCTGAAGCAAAGGGCCGGGCGGACCTACTGAAGATAAACCTGAAGGAACTGGAACTGGCTACTGATGTGGAGCTGGAGAAGATCGCAGAGCAGATGGAGGGATATTCGGGGGCAGACATCACCAACGTGTGCCGGTTTGTTCAAACTGTCTGATTCATCCTCCCAAATATTACGTAGACCTCCTGTTTCCCTTCTCCACCTGTAAAGAATAATCCCCGCAATGTTTACATCTATCTGTTGCAGAGATGCTTCTTTGATGGCTATGAGGCGACGGATAGAGGGGCTGACCCCGGAGGAGATCCGTAACCTTTCCCAAGACGAGATTCACATGCCCACAACCATGGAGGATTTCCAGACGGCTCTGAGGAAAGTCTCCAAATCCGTCTCTGCTGCTGACCTGGAGAAATACGAGAGGTGGATCGCCGAGTTCGGCTCCTGTTGACCCTGCACTAATGTCTCAACACGGGGTAAAATGAGTGACCGGATATCCTTAAAGGGGCATTGTTTAACTTTTCGCGTCACCTTCTTCCTCTTTATCCAAACCCAGATTGAATTGTGGGTGGAGCTGTTCTGGGTAGGGGTGGAGACAATTCGTCTTTCAGAAAATAGGCTGTTAGGTCCATTTCACTGCATTGTTTTAGGATTAACTTAAATACTGGTCTGTTCATTAACAAAAAAAAAATTAAATTCCACCTTTAAATTATTTCAAATATAAACAGCTGTTATCCACTGAGAGAAAACCATCAGGTCACTCAGCAAGGGCTTTGTATTTACGATCTGAGTGGCTTTTATAGAAGGAGAGGATGTCATATCTTGAGGCAATATTTTTAATCTTTATATAGAGATATATATATATATATATATATATATTAGATAAATGTCCTTTTGATTCGGCACCTGAAACAGGAATGTGTTTGATAGCTAGCATAAAATACAACCAATGAGCATGTAGTCAGTCAGTCTGTGATTTATTGCAATTGTCTTCACATACCAAATATTTTTATAATACACAAGATTTCTCTCTCTCTTTTTTTTTTTATTTTTATTTTATTACACCGACACTCAAACATTCAAGATGCTGCTTTGATTCGTTCCAGCTGAATTTCACTTAAATACACTACGTCCAATTTATATTCTATATATTTATAGTCCTTCCTTGTATTCGGCTGATGACATGGTCATGTTTGTTTAAAAGATAATAAAGTTACAGAGTGAAACTTCAGTTGTCCTGAAGCATGTGTACGGTTCTGTAACGTTCCATAACACTTTCATCGTGTACCGCGATTCCTAACTACAGAGTGCGGATTAGGATCAGAGCTGCAGAAACAAAAGCTGCCGTATTAATATTTAATGAAGTACTACGGAGAAAAGTTTGACCTTCATGAGGGGCCCAGATCGGGTTCGAGTGTATTATTCGAGCGTTTATTATTCATTTAAAAATGATTTGTTTCTGATTGGTTCTTGGTATCCTTCCACGAGCCGACTTTTTTTAATGATTCCATGCAATCATGGAAATATTCCTTTACTCACTAAGCAAAACAACAAAAAAAAACAACAACTAATGTTTCACGTTTAATAATTAAATGTAGTGTACATGCTCTTGAGAACAACAAGTCCGAACCATGATACTTATTGCAGCGTGCTTAAACGTCGCAATATCTTAGTTTCGTCTCTCTCTCGGGTTTATATACAGGGTTAGATCTAGGAATTTTTCAGGGAAGGTTAAAAGGCCCCAGATCCTGTCGAAGTTGGGCCTTTAAAAAATGTTATGCTTCCTCTTTCAGTGCTACAGTAGATTTGAACAGGTTTCGAATAAACTATTTTTCAAGAGTATTAAATATATATACAGTCACTCACACATCGAACCCAGGACCACCTTACGGAGGATTTTTATTATTTTATTTTTTGCTATTTCTGGTTTTAAATCATTATTAAAATTAAAAATAGGTTATGCAACACACCCGGAATCCGAACCAACTCTGAGGTTTTCTCCAGATTCCATTACAGTGCAGTGAATGTGCTAACTCTGCAGTTAGCTTCTTTAAACTGGGCCTTTAGTTACATGTATTACAAATTGCGTACGTTTGTTTTTACTCACTGTGGAAAAACGTCCACATTGAACACTGACTGTGCCTTCATCACTGAGCCCTCAGTGACCCGTTACGCGTGCTAGCGGCCATGATTTTATACGCATGCGCCGGTCCCCGATTCCCGTCTATAGCCGGTTTTCTCAGTACATCTCTAGTTACTGCAGCGTTAGCGCTTGTTTTTACGATACGAAATCTACGGAGTTAGGAAACGCCTTACATGTCAATTAAGCTATGGAATGCCGCAAGGGCCATTTTAGTTTGCGCCACTCATGGGGAACAAATATTTTAGGGGGCACGACATCTCAATTTTGGTGCAGGAAAAATGTGGTAAAAGTGCATCCTCGAGCGAACAGCACACACACACACACACACTGACTGTGGTCTGAGAACAGATACATGCCACATAATTTCATTTTAATTTTACAAGTCAAAACATTTGACCAGCTAATCCTGGACGCCACCTTAGAACTTGCATGTGCATCGACCCAAAAAAACCACCATGAAACGATTTCCAGTTTTCATCCACCATTGGGTGGAGTCACTTCAGTGACGCCACTGCTTCTCGTTCTTGGAAATGTTTGTGACCATTCCTTGCTTTTGTAAAAAAAATAAAATAAAATAACCGCTGACCGTAGTACCCAAGCAACTATGCTGTTGTGCACCCTACTCCCTCCCTCAATCTTCGCGCCAGTTTATAAGTGCATAAATACGTCATCATACACGACAGGAAGAGGTTTTTTCCAACAGACACAATGCAATATTGAGTTTGAAATATTCGATCTGGATAAACCTCTGCGAAACAGAAACGTCACTCACACGTTCAATCTTTTGAATGAAGGAAGAGAGAAATCTATGACTGGGTGAAGTGCCACATTTGGAAAGGAAAACACTGACAAAAACGCCAAAAGCAGGAAATGAAGAAAATAATCAGTACAAGGCTGTCTTCATAAGGGCTCTACTCTTGCTCCTCCGCCACCACCTTGACATTCTCGATCAGGTTCTGCTTCTCTTCATCATCCTCATCCTCTGGCATCAGGGTCTCTGGGTTCAGATGAAAGAAACCCCTGAGAAAAATAAAACAAGAAAATATAAAAACCTGCATCACTTCAATCTGAGGCGTGTAAGACGAGACCCCTGCAGCCAATCAGAAACATGGTCTCAGGGTAGACTGACTTTCAGAGAGTGAAAACCTGCACCCAAAAACAAGCTACAGGAAAAATGTCAAATAGTCAAATTGAAGTCGTACTTATGTTCACACGTGGGAAACAAGAGGTCCAGGATCTTGATGATGACGGCGGAGCCGACGACACCGACAACCACCACCCACATGATGAGGAAGAAGAGCGGCAGAGACTCGGCGCAGAAGCGTTTCAGCCTGTCCCTGAGCTCCTCCACCCATCGACACACCACCTGCAGGGAAGAGTCGGAGTGAACGCACGCGTCGCCCACACACCACATCGCCCTGTCTTCCATAGATCTCATACATGCGGCTACAATTAGCATAAGGGGCACTGAAAAGAAAACTTGATTTTAAATCAGCATGGCTGTAGTGTATGCTATAATCCCTCGACCATCAGGTGGTATAACAGGGCCCCGCCCACATTGCGTCATAAACCTATTGACACGCGGTAGGCGCCTTCTTGAAATTTATGATTTTAAAAAAAATTATTGATACTTAATGTTCAGGTTTCTGCTACAATCAGATGCAGCTTTCATGCAAGTTTTTTTCTTCTTTTTCACAGAACAGTGCAGGCTGGTGTGTTTTTGCAGTGACATGAAAATTATTGTTGGTGTACACCGATACACAACTAAAACAGGTGTATAAGGAGATACTAATCCCCTGAGCTGGGGTGGTTTCACCAGGAAACCTTGCATTCAGGAGATATGAACTGATAATGGAAGATAAAACACTTCGGATATTCATAAGTGAATGGACACCTTTAATAACGGGCTCCTGGTATCAGGTAACGAACTGCTTTAGATGCATTCATCAGATTAGATATCACCATCTTCTAGAACTGTGAGGAAACTCATTACCGAACCACCACCGCCCCTGCAACATGATCTAACGGCCTTGGAGTTTCATCAAAGTTTCATCCGGCAGTTTAAGAGGAGGGCGGCGTGGTGAGCACATCCGCCTCACAGTAACGAGAATCTGGGTCGGAGTCCGCGGCTCGGTTCAGGTGTTTCTGTGTGGAGTTTGCATGTTCTCCCCGTGCTTGCGTGGGTTTTCTCCAGGAACTCCGGATTCCTCCCACAGTCCAAAGACATGCACATTAGGTACTTACTAGACGTTCCAAATTGCCCCTAGGTGCGAACGTGAACGGTTGTATGTGTGTGATGCCCTTTGATGGTCTGGCGAGCTGTTCAGGGTGTACCCCGCCTTCGCCCAGTGTCAGCTGAGATAGACTCCAGCCTTCCCGCGACCCTAGAAGGATTAAGCGGTTCCGTAAATGAGCGAGTCGCGCTTACGAGCCTGTCACCACATTCTAAAATATAGAATTGAACAAGTTCCTTTTCAAAAAAAACCATCAGATCCGGATTATTTCACATCCTGCACATCTTTAGGTGGTACACTTCATCTGTGTAGCTTCATCAAAATCCATCAAGCGGTTTAGGAGAGGTTGCGCTTACAAACTTCCGTGGACGGATGGCGCGGACAGACAGACAGGGTGACACCTATACAGCCCCTCCGTGCTTATCTTATTCGCTTCTCATAGTGCTTCTCATCTGACTGGTTGGAAAGTACAAAATTATACAAAAGTTTGGACACGCCCGCTAATTCTATTAGAATGAGCGGATACGTCCAAGCTTCTGACTGTGCAGCCTGACCTGGAGTTTGATGGGAAACAAAATGACAGCGAATGTGAAAGCAGGCTCCATCAGACCGAATGAAACTCTTCTGTGAAGAACCACAAAGAAATATGATGCACCCTGAAGTAGGGGGTGTCCGAAATGAAATGCTCACATTATAAGACGAGGGCGACTGTCGGAGGGGGACATCCGGGAGCAGGTCGACTCTGTCCTCGGGCGTGTCCTCGTACAGCACGTTGGGTTCCATGCGCAGTGGTGTCTCGGGAAGCTTTCCAGGAGCGGCGGTCTCCTCCTGCGTGGTTTCAGCCTGCCTCAGTGGGTAGTGGCTGGTGGTGTGTAGGACCTGGTCCTTGACTACGGAGCAGAGACGGCGTCATGTTACAGAAATCATCTGAATAAATAAGTGGTCAGTCTGATCATTAGAACTAATATCCAGTAGTGCTGGGGATCTTCTCATGACTCTGATGACGTGTCCCTGCATCGATGCCGAATCATCCACGTCCGCAATGCTATACCCCTAATATACTTCTACACCCCTAATATTCAGCATTTTTTTGCTTCTGGAATTAGTGCTGCTTGAATTTCTTTCCTTTTTGATAAAAATTTCTGATGCAACCACGATTACAGGTGCACCAGTAATAGAGAGTAAGGCACCTTTGCATGATTAAGGGAGCAGATAGTCCCTGTATGGGTACTGGTTTTAATTACCCATGTGTGTGTTTATATGTTCTATAGGCGGAGATGGGCGGAGTTAACTAAAAACCGTCTGTTTACCGTCTACAGTCTGTTTCTATGGGCCGCCCATAGCATTCTTAGATTGGCAGAAATGCAGATCATAAATGTGTCGAGTAAATCCAATCAAATTCCATTTGGAAGCAGCGCCCGTGTTCACTCCTACAGGAAAGTAAGAACATGCCAAGGTCGAACAACGCTCGCTCTTGCGCACACACACACTCAGTTATCTGTGTCCTTTATTCTTATTATTAGCTATCAGTCGACCCCTACTACACAGGAAAGCACAATAAAAACAGGCGATTCATGAGATCAGAAGGAACGTGAACCTGTTTTAGCGATGTACTCGTCACTCATGACGATGTCGTTTTCCCGTGGCATGGCGACAATCTTGCTGGATCGTGCCGGGTAGATGTTTTGTTCCTGGATGACCTCTTCAGAGGTTTGGTTCAACAGCATCTTCACTTCCCACACGTCAGGCTGCCAGACCTGCACATTTCCACACAATACAGCCATTTTTACTTTCACCGTTTCTATACCAGCAGTTCATATCGCTACATTAACCAGGACGTCAGACCTTCTCTTCGCCCAGCTGGATCATCTCTTGACCCAGAGTCAGCAGAAAAACCTCATCTCCTGCGTCGTTCTGCAGATACGAGTGATCCAGCATCAACCGCAACACGCTGCCGATCCACGTCCCGGCGCTGTCACTCAGACTCACGTTACTGTCGTCTACTGCGAAGACAGTAGCGTGTTACTGCAGATTACAGAGACTGGAGAGCAGCAGGGAAAAAGATCCTGTAGATTCTAAAGAGGCTTGGAGATGTACTCACACAGCAAAACCTGGCACGGCATCCTCATCACCTCTGACGGCTTGAGCGGAACCCCGTTGACGGTAGTTTTATTGTCTGCCAGGGTGACGTTCAAGTTTATCTGAAATGAAAAAGGGCTGCTGTGTGGAGCTGTCAGCGTTTCTTATTCCTAAATAATATCATTAGCAGATTCTATGTATCTTCATTCGTTATTTGTTCAGTTATTTCTTCAAATGACAAACAAACAGAAAATGTTAATTATAATAAACATTTGAAAAATATTTATATTATTAATGACAGGTGGTCTAATTTTTTTTCTTCTACCTGCACGTTGTAGGTTGACTCTTCATTTTCACTAACAGCAGTCACGTTAATGATGTTTTCCTGTGGATACACGCGCGCGCACACACACACACTTCATGCTACTAAGAATGATCTTTTCTTGTCAGTAAATTTACACTCCTAAACAAACAGTAGAATGTTATTAAAATGACAAACAGCAATTTGTGAGTTTCATCGTGTGATTTCTTATTTGGGCTATTAATGATTTTCAATATGGTTCCCAATGTGAATCATTTATGATTTGACTGCCAAAGCAGATTCCTGACTTGACTTCCAGCATGACTCGACTCCCAGTAGGATTTCGGATTTGGCTCCCAACACAATTTTTTATTTGACGCTTAGCACGATTTCAGAGTTGACTCTCAGCTCGATTCCTGATTTGACTTCCAGCACAATTTGACTCTCAGCTCGATTCCTGACCTGACTCCCAGTAGGATTTCTGATTTGACTCTCAGCACGATTCGACTCGCAGCTCGATTCCTGATTTGACTCCGAGCACGACTCCCAGCGCGACTCCTGCTTTGACTCCCAGCACGATTTGACTCTCAGCTTGATTCCTGATTTGACTCCCAGCACAATTCCTTCTAATTCTCAGTATAATGAATTACAATATAATCCTTGGTGATAAGCTTGAAGCTTCATCCGCAATCTCCTCCATTACTACCAGATTAACATTAAGCCTTGTTTTTTTTTTTAATTATTATTATTTGACTGGTCCAGTTCTGCTGTTCATTTTACACAAGAGCAGAGATGCAGCCTCTCATAAAACATTTCTCCTACCCGTTTTCTACGGGTCCAGCCTCCTGTTGTAAGATTGGCTGCGCAGTCATTTATTGAGTCCGGCCGCGAGCTCCCAGCCAATCGTTACACAGGGGGGCGGGACATGTGTCCAAACACGGGTGTGGAATAAAAATAAATTTATTTTTATTAACGATATACAGATGACAATTGTTAATTAAATGATTATAAGACTTTTTATTAAATAGCTGACAAATTAATGAGTGTTATACTGACATAACAAGTAAACCTGGTCAGCTCGTGATGCTAATCAACAGCTAGCAATGTTCGGTAGGTGATACAGAAAAACACGGTTCAACGAGCATCTTTTTTTCGTTTTAAAACACTTACCGTGCCAAACTGTCGTGTCTCTGTCAAAGCACCGACCAAAAATGAAGAGATACTGAATATAAACATTCCCCAGTGCGACGCCATCATTGCAAAACAAAACACTTACACGAACACCTCGTTCTCCTGTCAGGGAGCTAAGCGGTGAAATGCACTTTACTGACACAACGTGATAAAAGCGCAGTACAAACAAAAGAAGTGTCGAATTTCACACTAGTGCCTACATTAGTGAACTTCACCGTGAGGGAAAATTGTGTCGTTTACCAAGGCGGCAACCACGGGGGCTAAAAAATAAAGCCAACCCGGAAGTGCCTTAAAGGGCAATACCACCGAGATCCGTTAGGGGGCGACCTCAAGAGATTGCCATTCAAAAATCATCAATTTCCTTCATGAAATACTAAATAATTTTCAGTTCACTGGCAAAATTCTCTCCTTCTTATCGATATTGTGGTTAGTGCGTCCAACTCACAGCAAAAAGGTCCTGGGTTCGAGTCCTGGGCTAAGCTTTGGCGTTTCTGTGTGGAGTTTGCATCTTCGGCCGGTGCTTGTGTGGGTTTCATCTGGGTGCTCCGGTTTCTTCCCACAGTGCAAACACATGTTCATTAGGCTAATTGTTCACTGTATGACTGTGAGTGAATTGTGGTGTGTGTGTGTGTGTGTGTGTGTGTGTGCGCGCGTGGGTGTTTGCATTTGGGGCGAGCCGTTCAAGGTGTACCTTGCCTTCTTCCACTGTGATTGAAAGCTTGCAGTGTTTGATTAAGGTTTTGGTGGGGTTTTTTTTGGATTTTCCCCTATTTTTCTCCCTAATTTAGTCGTATCCAGGCTCTCGTAGACGAGCTCTCCAGAGGGTGGTGCGATCAGCAGAGCGTACCATCCGTATCGAGCTTCCTGACCTGGACACTGTATACAGTAAGCGGTGCTGGACCAAAGCCAGGAAGATAACGAAGGACCTCAGCCATCCCAACAATGGACTCCTCTCTCTGTTGCGGTCAGGGAAACGTTTCCGTTCCTTGAAAGCAAACACTGAGTGAATGAGAAGGAGCTTCTTCCCGCAGGCCGTTCGAGCCCTGAACCAGAACACTAGTACCTGGACTTTGTAGACTCTACCCCACACATAAACATTACATTCCACCTCAGCTGATTGTTGCACACACAATTTGCACTCTCTGTACACCCTGCACTACTCTGCGCACACACAACAACCTCACACTCACTGGACATGTTGTGTGCATGATGGACCGACACTTTACACACCGTATTACTTATAAAATCGCCACTAGATTTATATTTCATTTTATATATTTTTGTATTCTATATTTCATTTTATATTTTTATTTAATTTTATTTTATATTTCATTTTATTTTATATTTTACATTTTTATATTTATATGACCTTTAACTTTGTCCTTCAGAAAGTTATAGTTATTGTTATTGTTCTTTTTTTCTTGATATTGATAGTTTATTCTTCAAATTTTAGGACAGTCATAACAAGCATTTCACTACATATTGTACTGTGTATGATTTTGTACGTGACAAATAAATTTAAATTTGAATTTGAATTATCCAGTTCCCACCCACAAGTATTACCTTCCCTATCAAACGACCACCACCAACCAGGGAGGGGCGTAAACGTGCACATGCCCCCTCCATGACATGCAATGCTGCCACCCGCCTTTTTTCGAACTGCAGCGCATGCGCATTTGGGGTCGGACTAACACACTCGGAGGGAAAGCGCTATCCGCCCCCTCGTACGAATTGGCTGGTGATCGCTGTGAGTGACAGGGAAGTGAGCGTATGCCATCCCTCCCTCCCGTGAGAGCTCGGTCAATTAGCTCCCATGGACTCCCGGTCACGGACGGCTGTGGCATCAATCCGGATTCGAACTTGCGATCTCCGGGTTGATAGTCCTTGTCCTTGTGATGCGCCACTCGGGAGCCTTGACTAAGGTTAACAGAGAAGCTGACAAGCCTATGCACACCTACATACCATAGGAAACCCTCCCAACGGTTCTTAAAAAATTCACCCCAACAATCTGTAAATGCGAACACGGGTGCAGGCCGACAATACTCTGACCGCCTGACGGCTGAGGAGTAATAAAAATTAGAAGCAGTGTGTAAAGCTCTGCAGGTGGGATGTCCAAGGGTGGTAGCACCCCTTTATCAGGAATGTGTACATCAATCAGTAGGTAATGATCTAAATGAATTATTGTAGAATGTCCCATGTAATCGGTTAGACCACAGTACTCTTCGGACACCCTCCTCACTCTGTCTCTTTGTCCCTCTGGTTCTTTGACTGTCTTTGTAAAGAAATGGGGCAGTAACCCTACTCTGTGACATCATCACCTTCTGAATGTCCTTGGGACATCCCACTCGCAGAGCTTTACACACTGCCTCTAGTTTCTAAGATTAATGAAGAGAATTAGGTTTAATGTCGTTTCAGTGACTTTTTTTTTAATCTTCACTCCTAAAACTGATCTGTTAGTAATTTCATCACGCGAGTAAATTTTGAAATTCACTAGAAATGATGCACGAGACTGAAAGGAGGACAATCAAAAGAAATTTTTTTAAATGAGCAAGAATTAAAATATTCTTCTCCTTTTAATATGGCGGGGGGCTCTTGGGGACTTGATGCGTGTGATGTACTCAGCCATGTTTGGTAAACCAGACACCACACAGCAGCTCAGACCACTGAAAGAAAAACTCATGTTTTTGACCGCACACCATGTTGAGGTTTTCTGATCATAATATTCCACCTTCCTGATGGTTCCAGAATTGTTAAATCCTCCAGCGACATACATGCGATCGTCTATCACCCCAATGCCGAAGTCACTGCGCTGGGTGATCATACCTGGAATGTTCCTCCATGAGTTGGTCTGAGGATTATACACCTCTGCACTTCTTAGATAAATGAAGGGATTCTCTCCACTCCACCAATAACGTAAAGCTCTCCCCCGTATGCAGTCACACCCGCTGCCTTCCTTCTGCTGCTCATGCTGGGGATGGAAGTCCACTGGCCCATCTGAGGACTGTAATATTCTACTGTGCATAAACACCACCCATTTACAGTCCCTCCACACACGTACACCTTGCCATTCAGTGCTGCAGCACTTGCTTGTTTCCTTTCTTGCTGCATCGGTGCTATCATGTTCCACTGATCAGTCTCAGGATTGTACCTCTCGACTGTATCTAGGTATTTGTAGCAACGTTTTCCTCCCATGATATAGATCTGACCATCCAGTACACACACAGCTACAAAACGCCGACGACGTGGCATTCGGCTCACCTCAGTCCATGTTCTGGTGATGGGGTCAAACCTGCTCACACTGTTTTGGAAATAGTCACCACCAATGCAATACACAAAACCATTTAGAAACACTGCCCCATGATGGAAATGTGACATTTTACTGTGTGACACGTGAACCCAGTGATCTGCTCGGGAATCATATGCTTCAGTGTTAGTGGTGGTTTCATTTTTCAAGACACCTATGGCCAGTAGAATGGCGTTGGGACAGGTTTTTTTAAAGTACAACTTACTCAGGAATTGTTAAAGTTTTAAGATTTTAAGTTGATTACTAATTAAAATTTAGTTGTGCCAGCTACTTCTTACAAATTATTAAAAATGTTTTGTAAAGTAATATATACTTAATTATAATAATTATGAGTTTTTAAGGTGATAACCATTAAAAAAACAAAGTTGCTCCAATTCAATTTTCCTCAGTAGGTTTTTATTTTGAACTGCACTGAACACATGATATTAAAATACAAAAAGGTACATATATATATATGAGTGGGTGTGTATGTACTTAAAATCACTTTGTAAAACATCTTCTAAAACTACACTAATGATTACCATTTAAATATGAGCGTTTACTTGTCAACATCACAAAGCCCTGAAGATTTCTTTTGTTTGTTTGTTTGTTGTTGTTTTTTTTGCACAATACAGTATAGACATTTTAGACCAAATCCACAGTGTTCTTGCAGCAAACCCTCAATGCGTGCTCATTCACTGGTATACCTCAATAATAATTAAATGCTCACATGGTGTAAAAGACTGAGCCAGTTTAAAGGGTAGTACAACAGATTTGGGAACACGTCTAAACGCAACCTATAACTGTGGCCCCATTAAAATGAGTCTCCATATAGATAAAATCCATGTAAAGTAAAGGAACAGCTTCTGAAACACTTCAAAAGTACATTTAAGTTCCTGGGGATAGCTCAGATTCAGGGCATATATTATGCCCATCGGCAAAGCACAGCACCTTGGGATATCCTCCGCCTCCAGGATTTTGGTTCCTTCAACCACAACGATTGCCATCATTTCGTCAGCTCTTGGGGAGGACTGGTCACCGATGATGGCAATTTTTCATCACTTGCCTATCAAGGCCTGCTTCAAGCTCTTCGGTGTCCTTGTCAAGCAAACAAAAAGATAGATTAGCATTTTAGAGATAATGATTTGGACAATAATGACTTTTTACACTGTCACCACTAATGAAACTCAATAAACCAAGTCAATAAACCAAGCTGGGATGAGAAACTAATTTAACAGAGAAAACTAAAGCAAATAATAAGGTAAAATATAAATAACGTATAATTATCAGCTTTGACATACCATACTTTTAACAGTAAAGAGCAGTTATTTTGTGCCCCACAGGGCTATAGCTAGGTTTTTGAGCACACTCAATTTTAGTTTTATACTACACAAAAAAAAAAGAGGTTTACTTAATACGGCGTACCCAAGTATAAAATAGGAATGTCCCCTCAAAAATGTACTAACAAAAAATCTTTAGAAAAAAATGATTTTCTTACTTTTTTTATTTATCTATTTACTTTTGTTTCTAATTGACCCTTAGTTCATCTCTATATCAAGATAGCGAGCAGTGCACGGGCAGTGCACACCAGCCTTGTGTGTTTACTTGTGTGTCCTGAAAAAGTCCTTAAAAAGGTGATCCTCCTTCTCTCCAAGGTACACAACAAGGCAGCGGATGGCTACCTCTCTGCGAACTGCAATTGTATTGTGCTTAGGAAAAAGGAGGGGTGAAAGGGATCGAGAGAAAGTACCTAAATTAGTATAAAGTAACTGGGTGACTGTCAACAACTTGCATTTTAAACATAAGGTAAATGAATTACCATACCTTGAGAAGCATGTCCTCGATCTGTCTGATTCTCACTGCGGTCCGGTAGCTCCTCCCCTTGACGACTCTACATCCATTAGTTTTGGGGTGCAATGGTCAAGTTTGTCCATAAAAGTAGCCTCAAGATTCTTGGTAGTAACTCTCTTGAATTCTTCGTTGATCTATAAAATTCGTAAAAGCAGATATCAGGCTTCACAAAAGAGTTTGTTTAAAATTAAGATAACATTTTTAAATAATTATGTTAGTTTTATCTAGTTTCAAAAAACTAGTTCCTCATACCTTCCAGGAGTATTACATTTATCATTTAATACTGACACAGCAAGCACAGACTTTTTTTTTTACTTATACATTGATAAAGATTGTTATTAAATGATTAAATACTGAAAAAAGAAGAGGGATATAAGGATGTTGAGTAAAGGATAACATATTTACATTCACATTTACATTTACAGCATTCGGCAGACGCCCTTATCCAGAGCGACTTACATTTAAAAAATTTTTTTATACAACTGAGCACTTGAGGGTTAAGGGCCTTGCTCAAGGGCCCAACAGTGGCAGCTTGGTGGTACTGGGACTAGAACCCCTGATATAAATTCCATAATTCCTGTTCAGGCCTGGTCTCAGCACTCTTAAAAGACAAACAAAATAATTACTGTGTGGACAAAAATGTACTGTAATTAAATAAATGTTTGCATTTATTGCAGTAGTTTCAATAAACTACTGTGAGTATAACAAACGGCTGCCTGGAAATAGGGAAATCAAAAAAAATAAAAGAGTCTGTTGACTAAGAGACAGTAAATATATTGGTTTTAAACTCAAAATACATACACTGCAAAAGAAAAAAATAGTTACCTGTGCTGCGTCAAATGTTGCCAGCGTTCCATGAAATCCCTGATTGCAGGGGTCTCATAAATGATTTCTTGCCTACGAAGAGAGAAAGTCTTGGCCATTTTCTTAGCAACCATATCCCTTTTTTCAATTCACATAAGAGGTCCAGTCTTTCTTTCTCCAGACTTCCGCTGGTTTCACCTTGAGGATGAAGAGGTAGATAATTAACTTCAGCCCTTTTAGGTTTTTTAACATTTTTGGCAGGAGTCTGCTCACCTGCTGGTTTCCTCTTGCTTGAGTTCACCACAATTTCTGGGTAGCCAATACCTCGGAGTTTAGCTCAGAAGTTGTTCATTTTATACTTGAGTCGCTGGATCCATCCATAACATCCATTTAAACACCTTGGCTCTTTGAGGCAGGGATGCTTTTCGGCCAGGGTTCAAAAATGACATCTGCTAATCTTCCAAGAATGTCTGGGAGTTTTGAGATGAGGTCTTTGGTACCAAAAGCATCAATGAGCACCAGAACTACTAAAGTTTTCATTTCCAGAGTGAAGCAGAATCTCTGTATTGGGGGGGGCATCAACAGGCCTGAGTGCAGAGGGTAACGTGGTCCACTTTAAGATGGCATCAAACACCATGTTTTCGCTTTTGACGTTCAGATGATCGTTTTCGATGATCTCACTCAGCTCCTCAACTCTCAGGTCCAGGAACTCGT
>JBCNYH010000022.1:11540185-11550536 GCA_039654325.1 Tandanus tandanus | reverse complement strand
TGTGTGTGTGTGTGTGTGTGTGTGTGTGTGTGTGTGTGTGTGTGTGTGTGTGTGTGTGGGTGTGTGTGTGTGTGTGTTTGTGTGTGTGTGTGTGTGTGTGTGTGTGTGTTAAGTTTGAGGATATAAAAATGTTTCTGTTTTGTTTTTTGTTACAGGCAAGCATCCAAGCCATCACTGCATTATATATTCTCATGATAAGTAAAAGAGAGAATCTCCGGTAAATAATAGTTGAGATTTATTTTTGGCAGATTTTGTCATTAACGCCACGACGGATGTTTCTGAGACACCCACATGAGAGCTCAGAAATACGATTTGCATGCTGTGTGTGTTATCTCAGTATGACTCAGATTTCACCTTGACACGTGCCAGTAGGTTAACGTCCACTTCTAACTGCTGTTATTCAGCAAACTGTATCAGTAGCATGGATCACATGGTACATTTAAGCTATGTCTGCTTTTGTTAGATGACCTGAGGTTGTATTTATCATGTTTAATAAATGCAGTATGAATAATAAGCAGTTATTGGATGAGGTGGAGTATGATATGGAGAATTATCGGATAACACCCTGAGAGATATGAATAATTCTCCATATCATACAAAAGCCAAATTCAATTATTGTTATTCTTTATTATTATTCATCCAAATTTTTTTCAAAGTAGACAGTCATGTTACTATGCTAGACTTACGTGAGTTGTAAGTGCGGTATGGCGTAATGAGGTGTCTGGAGGAAATCGCATCGTAACCGGTATGAATCAGCCCGAGTCATTGGCCACTAGCTTTAGCATGATATTCCGTGAACACCGTTTCCAATTTATTCTTGACAAACAAAATATGGAATTAAAGTAATTGATGGGGTCACATGGTGGCATAGTGTTTAGCACATCCGCTTCACCGGAAGACGGTTCTGGCTTCAAGTGCCGGGCTTGGCAAAGACATTTCTGTGTGGAGTTTGCATGTTCTCCTCATGCTTGCATGGGTTTCCTCAGGGTACTCGGGGTTCCTCCCACATGCATAGTGGGCTAATCGGCTGTTACAAATTGTTACCTAGTCGTTCGTGTGAATAGTTGTGTGTGTTGGTCCTGTGATAGTCTGGTGAGCTGAACAGGATGTACCCCGCCTTCGCCCAGCGTCGGCTGCGATAGAATCCAGCCTCCCAGCAACCATAAAAGGGTTAAGCTTTTTGGAAAACGAGTGAGTGAGTGAGAGAGTGAGTGAGTGAGTATTTGATGGTCAGGGTGGTTTTTTTTTTTTTGGTTTTTTTAACCAAATGCAACTTTATCTGAAGCCTTGAAACCAGACAGCCATTTTCCTCCTACCAGTTATTTTTGGAAAGATCCGTCTACATGCAACAGGCGGAAAATCAATAATTAGCCATTAGCGACACAAAGGAGGTGGAGCAAGCGGCAAAACAAAGTAGAGCGAAATTTAACTTTATAAGATTGCGAAGTGAAGCTTCATATTTTTTTTTCATTCATTCATTTTCTAAGGCGCTTAATCCTAATTAGGGCCACAGGGAGGCTGGCGCCCATCTCAGCCGACTCTGGGTGAGGGTGGGGTACATCTTGAACAGCTCACCAGGCCATCGCAGGGCCGACACTCACACGACCATTCACACTCACACTCACACCTAGGGGCGATTTGGAACCGCCAATTAGCCTACTGTGCATGTTTTTGGACTGTGGGAGGAAACCGGAGTACCCGGAGGAAACCCACGCAAGCACAGGGAGAACAAGCTCCACACAGAAACGCCCAAGCTGGGAATCGAACCCAGGCCTTCTTGCTGTGAGGCGGATGTGCTAACCACTACGCAACCGTGCCGCCTTTATTATTATTATTATTATTATTATTATTATTATTATTATTATCATTTATTATTATCATTTATTATTATTATTATTATCATTTATTATTATTATTATTATTATTATTATTATTATTATTGTGCGTAACTGATCAGAAGATGTTTTTGTTTTAGTTTAAGGCTGAATTAGGGAGGATAAAAAACATAAACAATGTTTATGTCGAAGAACTGAAGCAGAAGGAAAACGAGCTAAGCACAGAGAAGGATAAGGTTTGTTTCACTACAATATGCACAATATTTATGGCCAATTTATGTTCAATCATAACTTCTAAGATCATTTTGTATAATTCTTTGTAATATGCAGCGAGTACATGTGAAAAGATAGCATGGTTGTGATTTCGACATTTCCACCAATTGTAGCCAGAGTTCAGAGAAAGGGTCAAAACACTGGCAGACCTGGGGATGAATGAGGCTTACTTTGGTTTACTAAGACTTTACATACAGGTATAACTATTGTGGAAGAAGTAATCATAGGCTAACATGAAAAAGGTAAACAGTAGGAAAACAAATCAATCACAGGATGGATGGGGGGAGGGACAGATTCAGAACATAGAGAGCACATAGTTGCTTATTGGGGGAAATTAGTGACAGTGCCCTCCTCAGAGGCCGCTTGAAAAGGTAATGCATGCAACTAAAGGCATATATATATATATATATATATACAGGACTCGAATTCTTGGAGTACTGAAGACAGGAAAATGTTCCCTGCACAGCAGCTCATATTAAATTGTGTTTCGTTAATGAACACCTTAATTAAATTTCTTGTTGAAATAAGCTCAGAATGTAGTTATTTACTTGTATTACTGAGGATGTTGATAAATCTACCTACTTATTCACTTAAATTATTGGGGATTTGGGATAATAAGTATTACAGTTGAACCAGTGATGTCATTGTAATGTTTTTTTTTGTTTTGTTTTGTTTTGTTTCCTCAGGTCAGAAGCTTGAGGACTGTTCTGCTGAAGATAAAATCTGACATCAGGAACTGCTCAACATTCCTCCATCGGCCAAAGATGCTGATGGACAACTATATAAGACTTCACAAAACCTGGATCCATGAATTAGATGTGTGATTAATACACACACGCGCACACACACACACACACACACACACACACACACACACACACACACACACACACATATTACAATGCATGTTACAGACATTTTGAATTCGGATATCCAACCCTTTTTAAATTTGATGGCAGCAACGTGCCTCAGAAAAGTTGGAACAACAAAATGCTGGAAAAGTTAGTGGTACTAAAAAGAAACGGCTGGGGGTTCAACTATCTTTGGTTAATGGGGAGCAGGTCAATAACACGATCCGGACAGAGTTTCAACAATCTGCAAAAAAACTGCACCTACATATTGTGAAACAGTTTCAGAATAAAGGGCGGCACGGTGGCGTAGTGGTTAGCACATCCGCCTCACAGCAAGAAGGTTCTGGGTTCGAGACCCGGACGTTTCTGTGTGGAGTTTGCATGTTCTTCCCCATCTTGTGTGGGTTTCCTCCGGCTCCTCCAGTTTCCTCTCACAGTCCAAAAACGTCTACATTAGGCTAACTGGTTGTTCCAAATTGCCCCTAGATGTATGTGTGAGTGTGAATGGTTGTGTATGTTGCCCTGTGATGGTCTGGCGAGCTGTTCAGGGTGTACCCTGCCTTTGCCCAGTGTTGGCTGAGAGGAAGAACTCTTCCTCTCTTTTTCTCAGGCATCCGCTTACCTTCCAAGACACTGGTTTACACACACACACACGCACGCACGCATGCACATACACAAGGCCCAGCATAATTATATTTGATTGTGTCCTGACTTCATTAGGTGAAATTCCAAGTTACTCCTGACATCAAATATGACAGCAGGCTGGCGGAACTGAGGACGGTGACCAGAATGACCATGACGGTATGTTGGAAGTTTCTGCTTGATTTTTTAGTTTGTTTTTTTTCAGGGAGAGCACATCATATAAAACTGAGGTGCCCTTAATAATGATTCATATTTAAGGAATTAATTCAACATTATTTTAACCCCAAAGTCTTACTATTGGACTCTCTGATCATGACGGGTAGTTATTTATCCCATTTGTTGCATACATACAGTAGTTGTTGCTATATGTGGAATTATTGTCAGTCCAGACTTACAGTCGAGATATTCTGCATCTTCACTTTACAGAAACAGACAGAAGTAAAGAAACCCGAGAAGGTGACGAAGGAGGAGGAGGAGCCACTCGATGAAATCGTCCGTAAATACAAACAGGAGCTCCAGGCGCAGAAGGAGATCAACAGCAACCTTCAGGATGAAATGAAACTCATGGAGAAGCAGGTGGGTGTGAGCTTTGAGTTTGGATTTCATTAACTGGGAACAGGATTGGAACAGACAGCACAGCGAGGGGCTAATCTTAGCTCTGACAAACTGACAGGGTAATTGATATGTGCATGGGTTTGTTGTAAAGATGATGCAGTTCTGGAAAATCAAAAAAGAGATCCATGACCAGAGGCAGGAGGTCAGCATGCTAAAGGAGGAAGTAAACAACCTGTATGGTGAACAGAAGGAAGCCAGTGATGTGATGATGGAGAATAAGGCCCAAGAAAAGACCATTGATGACCAGGTGATGCTTGTGTTATTACATCAACATTACATCAGCCTTTTGGCAACCTTTCAGCTAATCCCACTTAACCATGTGCTTTCTAATCCCTCACTGCATTTCCATGACCAAGGTCTTCATCTCATTTCTATTCGATTTGACTGAAGGTTGTAATGTTTTACATGTTCAGGATACAGAACATTGTGTGATACAGCAATTTGTTCACGCCCCTAGTTATCATTAATTGGTGGTGGTGGACTGGGCATTCTCAATGAATTATGGCCTAACATGTTTGGATCTCCCAATCTGTGAGCAGCAACGTCATTGGCAGTCTGGACAAACCAAGACTTAGCTTGGGACAGGACTTCAGCTTGTGGAGCTTAATGAGTCAACGATTCTCAAAGCACTTCACACCACCATAGCAAGTTTGACCACCACTCTCGTCCGGCTGGAGGATGGTCGTAAAGCCTTCTACCATTAATTAATGAATAACTTACAAGCAGTATGTCGTTTTTGCGGGTGGGACATCCCATGGTGGTAGCACCCGTCTCTGTGACATTAAAGACTGTGTAGATCAATCAGTGTAAGACATCCACATAGAGTGTCACATGACCTACACTCTGTGAAGATGTCACAGAGAGGGGTGCTACCGCACCTCTATGTGGCATCTTCAAAGAGTGTGTAAGTCATGTGACACACTGGCAGGACATTATGGAGTCTGGCCCCTGGTAAAGCATCGTTTGGTGGTCTATCCTATTACATTTGACATCCCAAAATAAATCAATTGCCAAAGATATTTAATATAATGTTGAATAAGCAAACTACTAATATCGATTAGATTGGACTTATGAATAGCAGAGCTCCTGAGCAGAGCACCATAATCATGGAACATGACAAAGGCATGGAATATGACTTGAATGGTTGTCCCATGTCCTGGCAGATGTCTGTGCATGCCCATCACAGGAAACCAATATTGCTGCTGCGTCACTGGGTTGATGCTGATTGGCTGTTATGTATCGCTGACTTGCATGACGATGGGCAGCAATAATAAAAACAAAAAACAGACTTCTTTCTTATTAATGAACCTGAAACATAAAAAAAATAAAGCTTCATACACCACCACTCAGACTCGCAATGAATAAAAATAGAATAATCTAAGTTGGGTAGGCAGACAAACCTTTGTTGAGCAAAACAACACGAAACAATGGGAACACGGAACATGAACTCGTTAAACGGATAATTAAAATAAGAAGACAAGGTGATAAACAAACAAACGCGGGAATCAGTTAGTGAAAGACGATGAAAAAAAACACTGTTCACCTTTCCTTCCTTTGCTCCACACTGTAGTCAGGAAACACAGGGGAGATTAATTTACTCAATTTCTCCACGGCTGAAGTTAAGGCTAACGCACGATCAGCAGCTGTATAACCCTTAAAAGAGCTTCTCTACTCTTATAACACCAGCCTCGGACACCTATCTGTCTATAGCGAGCTCCACTTTCAGGCAGTGACTAAATCAATCAATCAATCAATCTATCTATCTATCTTATTTATTTATTTATTTATTTATTTATTTGAAAAAAATAAACAAATAAATAAATAAATAAAAGACACATATTTGCTGTGTCCCTGTAGGAACTCATGCTCCCGGACATACTTATGCTGCATAACCAGTGCAAAAAACAGAATGAAGAAGATTTGGTGATGATCAACAAAAAACTGGATGGACACACTGTACAACGAAATCAACAGAGTCAAACAGCTGAAGCCATTATCAAGCAACTGGAGGACAGGATCGAAATGAAAAAACAGCTCTTTAAAAGGGTGAGGGGTTTATCATTATTACAATTATTTAAAGGATTTATTGGCCAGGGGCTGAGGATGAGGAGGAAGGCTGGCACAAGCTCCAACTCAGCAGCCGGCACCCACCTCTGGTTAAAACTCATTAACATTCTTAAAGTTCAGGATGTAAAGATGTAAACGGACGACTGTTGTCAGCACAGGTCTAACATGATTAAGGATCATTTTTAATTAGTTGATGGTGTTTTGAGCCATTTTCAACCCATAAAATGCTAATTTAATTCAATAAAAATGATGATTTGTTAGTAATAACACCAGCCCTGATGTGTTCTCAGGACAGTCATATCATTTAGTTTACAGCTCAAAAAACATATTGACGTATACGGTATCTTTGTAAATATTTGTCTTTTGTTTCATATTTTAGCTCGAGATTAGCGTGGATAGTATCAACTTCAAGAACATGGAGTCTAAGTATGAGTTGGATCAGAAGCTGAAAATGAAGGACAAAGAGCTGTGTTTAGAGAAGGAGAAGGTTTGTTTAATCTTGTTACTCATTGTGAGAGTGGTGTCAGTGGATTACAGAGGTTAAAAGGAAATAGAAGGCAAATAATAAGGCTTTTACACTTGCAGTCCTGAAAAGAAAAAAAAAAAAAGAAAAAACAATAATTACAAGTTATCTGCACAACAGTTCCCATTTAAGTGTGTTTCAGCAGATATCTCAAGTTATTCCAGTGCCAGGATTCAGCTTGCTGTTATTACTTGCATCATTGGTGATATGAATAAAAAGCTTTAGAATTTAACCACCGGTACCATTGCTACCTTTGCCGCTGCTTGGAGGGGTATTCACCAGCATCTGTTTGCTTGTTTGCCTGTTAGCAAGTTTATGCAAAAACTGCGGAACCGATTTTCACCAAACTTGGAGGAGGGATGGGGTATGGGCCTGGCAAAAACCTGTAATATCTTGGAACAGATCCATATCCAGGAATTTATTAAACACTTCATAACGTGCATTTATTAACGGATTTTCGCTGGTGGTAAAATTATGCAAGAACTACTTATCTGATTTTCATCAAACTTGGTGGAGGGGTGGGGCAAGGGCCTGGAAAGAAACCATTAAATTTTGGAGGTGATCCATGCATGGGATCATGTTGAAAAAAAATCTTGAAATCCTGAATAAAAATCCCCGTCTTTAACATTCACTCATTCATTCATTTTGTGAACCGCTTAATCCTAATTAGGGTCGCGGGGGAGGCTGGCGTCCATCTCAGACGATTCTGGGCGAAGGCAGAGTACACCTTGGACAGCCTGCCAGGCCATCGCAGGGCCCTATCTTTAACATGGGGCAAAATGTCCATCCAACATCCACTAGTGGGAGACATTTAATCATAATTATGCCAAGTTATAATAATCCATTTGTGCCTGGTGGAGGTACCTTGCACTCTGTGAGTGCCCCTCTAGTTCACAATGTCTTTATTTCCTCAGGTTAAAAAGTTGAAAGCTATGTTGGACACAATGAAATCCGACATCCAAAGATGCTCAAACTTCATCGAGCAGCCAAGAATGCTAAAGGAAAACGTCCTGAAACTCTCCAAAACCTACATCTTGAAAGCAGATGTAAGATAAATATACTGTAAACATACTGTATATACATATAAACTGACACATAAACACACAAATGCATACACTAACCCGACTATGTGTTGATTGCACTAGGAGAGAGTTGAAGTGAAGGCTGAGGCCGTACAGGAGCAAGAGAAAAACAGCGGCAAGGATTCCTTCCAGAAGAAAGTGGTTTCTCAGGAGCTCAAGCAGTCTAGAAAGTTCAAACCTCTGCAGAAAGATGTCTCTATGATCATGAAGGTACGATGGATTTCTTTCACATTCACCAAGAGAATGATTTCTAAACAGGGGAAGGCACGGTTCCCGGGCCTAATATCGCAAACCTCAACAAATCTTTATGCCATAATAATAATAATGATGCAATAAGCAGAAGTGGGGAGGCATGGTGGCGTAGTGGTTAGCACGTCCACCTCACAGCAAGAAGGTTCTGAGTTTGAGTCCCGGAGTTTGAGTTTCTGTGTGTACTTCGCATGTTCTCCCCATGCTTGTGTGGGTTTCCTCTAGGTATTCTGGTTTCCTCCCACAGTCCAAAGACATGCACATTAGGCTAATTGACTGTTCCAAACTGCCCCAGTTGTGAGTGTGAGTGTGAGTGGTTGTGTGTGTGTTGGCTTTGTGATGAACTGTCCGGAATGTACCCTGCCTTTACCCAGAGTCGACTGGTTTAGCAGTTTGGCTAGTGAATTAATGAAAGCAGAAGTGGACAGTACATTTTTTCCATGTCTTTCTATACGCATACAGGAGGCTGACATAGCAATTAAAGAGCTTCTAGAGGTGAACGAAGAGAACCAACCACACAAGAGTACTTCATCGACCAACAGTAAGTAACAGCCAAGATATATTAACCAATTGTGAGGTCTGTACAGAGAAATATCTGCCAGATGTACAGACCAAGCTGAAAGCCAAGGGTTGCCGGTCCACAATAAACTCCTGATCTAGCAGATGAATCCTGTTTTACAAGCATTTGTGACTGGTTCCCTTTGGGTCATTTCACTTCTCATTTTCCTGGAAGCTGTTTAAGATCATTAGACACAGAGCAGCTAGCTGACAGATAACAAGGGCGATGTGCACCCGTCCATACTTGATTTACTGCCCGTGTGTTAGCCAATCAGATGTGCTGCCTTGTGATATAATAAATATCATATTCTACATATTTTTTTTCTTTTTCTTTTTTCCCATGAGGTATATCCTGTGCTAAAACAGTTATTCGCTTCATCCTGGGTGGATGTTGCCAGATTGATTTAATATCCCCCTACACATTCCACCTCACTGTTGGGGAATACTGATAAATATAGAACCAGTTCACTTATCTTGGTATCTTAAGCCTTATAATAAAGAATGATATAAAGGAGGAGCATACATACTTTCTTTGTATTTCTTCAGAGGCATCCCCAAAGTTTCAACCTGTCAGAAAGTCCATGGATAACTTGGGGGGTACGCACCAAAAAGAAGCAAATCAGAGTCCATTAAGAAGCCTGCCACTTCCTTTCCTGAAGTCTTCAGAGGTGTGTCTGATGCAATGTACTGTAAATATTAGTTTATACAGTTAAGAAAAAAATCTTTCACTATGAATAACCAGATTTGTATACTGCATGCTGATAGAATGATCTGCTAGCAGTTATGAATACATACAATTTAATGTTTTTGCATATGTGTTTAGACCATCACGCCATTTACCCAGAACAAACCAAAGAACTTCCTAAACAACACCAAGATCCCCATCATTAGGAAGACTGCCCCATATGTCAGCAGTAAGTAAAAAATAAATAAATAAATCAATCAATCAGAGGAATATTTTATAACCGTTTTTCCAGCATTGTGGAAAGTACTTGAGAGGGGAATGTTGTCAAATATAAATATGAAATCATGATAGCATGGTGGTGCAGTGGTTAGCATATCCGCCTTACAGCAAGAAGGTCCTGGGTTCGAGGTCCAGGCTCAGCAAGAGCGTTTCTGTGTGGAGTTTGCATGTTCTTCCTGTGCTTACATGGGTTTCCTCCAGCTACTCTGGTTTCCTCCAACTGTCCAAAGATATGCACATTAGGCTTATTGGCTGTTCCGAATGCCCCCTAGGTTGTATGTGTGTGTGTGTGTGCGTGTGTGTGTATGTGTTGGTCCTACGAGGGTCTGGCAAGCTGTACAGTCTACCCCGCCTTTGTCCAGAGTCGGCTGAGATAGGCTCCAGCCTCAGCATGAACCTAGTAGGATAAAGTGGCTCAGAAAATGAATAAATGTTTGAATGTACAAAATCAAAAGAATGTTCAGAGGTCTTGTACAGACCGAGCTGAAAGGCCAGGGTTGCTTGCCCACAATAAACTCCTGATCTAGCGGATGAATCCTGTCTCGACAAGCATTCGTGAGTGGTAGCTTTCGGGTCATTTTCCTTCCTTTTTTATTTATTTATTTATTTAATTTATTTTTTAAAAACCTGTCCTGTCCAGCATCATAGCAAGCAGAATGGCAGTCTGGTTGCAGTGTTGTGCCGAACAAATT
>JBCNYH010000022.1:11461097-11472694 GCA_039654325.1 Tandanus tandanus | reverse complement strand
TATATATATTTGTAAAAAGTAAGGTGGATATTGCTGAACAGGGACTATTCACCTATAGAGTCCAAGTTTCGGTATACACTACACAGAAACATAAGAAAAAACAAACCAAAATGAGATTTTTAAGGTTTATTTTTACATTTTTTTATTGATTCAATCTGTCATAATAATACTCAGTCAATTACTTGCCACACGTTGAAGCTGGGGCTTTCAAACTTGCTATGCTGGCTCACTACTATGAGTGCTAAGACGAGTTTGTGTGTGAGTGACCTTGACCTACTTTTCAAGGTCAGAGAGGCAAAATTGTATATTAGGTTTCCGGACATTTACTTGACACGCGCTGAAGCTGGGGCTTTCAAACTTGCTATGCTTGTTCTCTATTGGCATATTATGAAATGGTCCTTTCTGCAGGAGTGTCTGGATCACTGTGGTCTATTTTCTTATTAGGGTTGCAGGAAGGTTGGAGCCCATCATTGCTAACTCTGGGGCGAAGATGGGATCACCATGAACAGCTGATCAAACCATCACAAGGCAAACCAGACACAATCATATTTACACCTAGGGACAAATCGAGAATATCCAATAAGCCTATGTCTTTAGGCTGTGAGAGGAAACTGGAGCACCCAGATGAAACCCAAACATGCAAGGGGGAAAACATGCAAACATCACATAGAGATGCCCTCACCGCGTATGGGGCTCGAACCCAGGACTTTCTTGTTTTGAGACAAAAGTGCTAACCACTATGCTACCGTACCGCCTTTACTAAATACAGTATGTATATGTTTATATTGTCAAGCTGTTAAAGCTTACTAGCCTTGGAATTATGGCGGGTTTAGTACAGATCTATCATGGTAGTCTTGAGTTTGTGTGTTCAGTGGGATCCAAACATATCAGAAACCAACTTCGCTCAGCAGGGAAGAGCAAGAAAACTAAGCGATAAGATTTCTCTCTGAGAGTTGATCAGCGTCAATCATTAGGGGATCTTGCAATCATTGGGGGTTTTTTGGGTTCCACTTCTTGAGACAGCTTTAAATATGGCTGAAAATGATGGCATTCGATTCAGTGAGTCGGATATGTCAAAGGGGCTGAGTTCAAAAGAAAAATCTGTTTATTAGTCACACATACCTACCTGCCACCTGATAAGGAAGGAAGTGGACCCACCATGTCTGGTTTGATCCTGAACCACTGCCTCGAGTACAAAAATGTGGATTAGAGCAGTGGATTGGGTTATTTGTTATTCATGAGAAAATTTATTTCCCTCTACAGTAATTATACCGGAGATCCATCTGCTGTTATTGTCAAAGGGAAGGATTTCAGGAAGGAGCAGTGGCGGCGGCAGCTTGTTGTGATATTAGTTGGAAGGGCTAAGATGTGACACGGGACACACAAACACACACAGACACCTTGTTCATCTACATATTCCGTGTGTGTGTTCTCAATCACGGCGACACGGTGGCTTAGTGGTTAGCACGTCCTCCTCACAGCAAGAAGGGCCTGGGTTTAAGTCCCGGGCTCGGGCATCGGTCCTCTGGTTTCCTCCCACAGTCCAAAAACATGCACATTAGGCCAACTGGCTGTTACAAATTGCCCCTAGGTGTAAGTGTGAGTGTGAATGGTTGTGTACACGTTAGCCCTGCAATGCTGTGTACTACGCCTTCACCCAGTGTCACCTGAGATAGGCACCAGCATCCCCGTGACCCTAACAGAATTAAGCGGAGAGTGATCTCAATCACTGCTGATGAAGTTTTAAGTTGAAGCGTCACATCATATAAAGATCAAATCATCTCACAGAAACAAACCAGCGTCAGTGCATCATAACATCCCGAATATTTTTCTTCCAGATTTTGGAGCGCTTCTATCCATATAAGTAAATATATCATTAAAGTGCATGCTGGGATGGTTGAGAAGCATTTTCAACTGTGAAGACCATCTTCAGACCATCGCAGGGCCAACACACACACACACACACACACACACACCCTAGAACTTCTCTTTTGCGAATTAACACATGGATCCCGCCCAGTCAGTTGACCCAAGATACCTGTAAGAACGCTCTGAAGTGTGGTCACATACTTGAAGTACAGCAATCTATCATCAGCAACAGACAGGAATGGTGTAGATTGATGGTTACCGTCTGTGATAAGGTCGATCAGAAAAGGATTGAAGAAAACAAAAAGCAAAGAGAGAGACGAGGAAGAGGGAACGAACCGTGTAACACTTCCTTTCGTTAGCGGGTGGCAGGCGGCGTATATATACTCACACCTAGGTGCAATTTGGAACAGGTAATTAGCCTAACGTGCATGTCTCTGGACAGTGGGAGGAAACCGGAGTACCCGGAGGAAACCCACGCAAGCACGGGAAGAACATGCAAGCTCCACACAGAAACGCCCTCGCCGAGCCTGGGACTCGAACCCAGGACCTTCTTGCTGCGAGTCAGACATCACCTTGCTGCCCTGGACAAAATATAGAATTCTATTTATCAACACATTCAAGATCTTATTTTATAGGTTGTGCTTGGAAAAAGTTACTTCAGACACTACACACCATTTCAGTCTAATTTTCCATGTCCATGTGGGTCAAATGGAACTCAGCAGTAGGCTGTGTTTGACCTGCAGGCCTTGAGTTTTATCTGCAACATGGTGGGGCACGCATACAGACAAGATTATTGAAGATACGGTGAATATAACCTCATTATACTGTATAAGCCCACCTATTAAATCTCTTCCTGCCAGGTAAAGAGTTCAGATATCAGACTGTTTGGATTTATTGGTGTACAACAAGCAAAACACGTCTAAACAGAACCCTTTGAGGGATTGTTATAAAAGTTCAGTGACATACTTTGATAGAACAGTTAAAAATCATTTGTTTGGTTGTCTCAGCAGCACAGTTTTAAGATTATAAATAGCCCCCTTAAAAATCAGGCTGCTTTTCAGATGCACTTAAAAGTTGAACTACTCAAGAAACACCATCTGTGCGACCACTCTGAGTTCTATAACTCAGACAGATTTCCAATTTGGATGGACTCGGGTCAGGCTTTGGTTCATGAAAAAAACTGGCAACGCCATAGCAGCAACCTCGGACTGAATCCAGATGAGAAGAAATCGCCAGTCCGTGTCCTTTAGGACCTTAACGCTGCAGTTGAAACTGAAGACCCCAATAAACTGTAAGACCCTTCAAGACTGGATTATGCTTTCTGGTTAAGATACATTTAATGCTTTTTCATACATTTGATCTATTACCTTGCCGAAAAATTTGCATTTGGAATATATATGTACCACATTTACACTTATGTGGTGTACCACATAGATGTATCCTTGGGCCAATTTTGTACATTGTTCTTATGTACTGTATGCCAACACACTACATCAATTTCTAAACAATACCCCGAACAGCTCGCCAGACCATTGTAGCAACACACACAACCATTCACACTCATACCTAGGGGAAAGTTGGAATGGTCAATTAGCCTAGCGTGCATTTTTTAAATTTTATTCTGAAACACTTTATTAATCCCGCAAAGGAAATTTGTCTCTGCATTTAACCCATCCAAAGTGAGCACACACACTTACTCGGAGTAGTTGGCAGCCACATTGCCTTGCTCAAGGGCACTTCAGCTGTAAAGGTGGAGGAAGGAAAGGTGCTGCTCACTGCCCTCGCCACCACATATTTTTCCTGTCAGTTCGGGAATCGAATTAGCAACCTTCCGGTCCAAAAGCCGCTTCGCTAACCATTGGACCACAGCTGCCCCACAACATCCTAACTACACGCAAACACCCTCGCCGAGCCTGGAGCTCAAACCCAGAACCCAACCATTCACGCTTACACCTCGTGGGCAATTTGGAAGAGCCAGTTAACCTAACGTGCATGTCTTTGAACTGTGAGAGAAAACCGTAGTACCCGAGGAAACCCATGCCAGCACGGTGAAAACACGCAAACTACACTCAGGAACACCCTCACTGAGCCCGGGACGCCAACCCAAGACCTTCTTGCTGTGAGGCAGACATGCCAGCCTCTACACCACCATGCCGCCCTGATGGTAAATAAAGCTGGGGAAACAGATGACGAGAGAATGACCTTCTCTTTATACGCTGACTGACAGGATGGTCAACAGACGGCTCGAGGCTTACTTAAGGCAATGAAAAGACTGAGATACTTCCAACAGTAAAATAAGATAAAAGCCAAACTAACCCTCAGCTTTATTAAAAGCAAATGTTTGTACTTTTTAGGGGTCTGCTCCACCTCAGGAAAACATTCTTGCTGAAATGTTTACACATGGTTATTAAAGAAATGTGCTGACCTCATATCACCCAATATGGTAATAAGGTTGTAGCATATGCATATGCTACGACCTCATATCACCCAATATGGTAATAAGGTTGTAGCATATGCATATGCCTTAGCATCATGTTTGGCTACTACAAGCAGCTTCAATGCATCGAAAAACACCTATGGAACATCTGGAGCTGGTGCTATGAAGATGCTGTTGGAGAGTGCTGTCCAACATGACACTCTAAAATCTTCCATGGCTGTTCAATATCTGGGCGGCACAGTGATGTTGTGGTTAGTATGTTCGCCTCACTGCAAGAAGGGCCAGGGTTCGATTCCTGGGCTCGGGCGTTTCTGTGTGAGGCTTGCATGTTCTCCCCATGTTTGCGTGGGTTTCCTTGGCGTACTTCGGTTTCCTCCCACAGTCCAAAGACATGCACCTTAGGTTAAATGGCCTACTCCAAATTGACCATATGTGTGGATGTACATGCACATTTGTGAATGGTTGTGTGTGTTGTCCTGCGGTGGTCTGGTGAGCTCTTTATGTATATCCACCCCCCCTTCACCCAGTGTCGGCTGAGATAGGCACTAGCCTCCCTGCGACCCTAGTAGGATTAAGTGGTTCGGCAGATGGTGAGAGTGTTCCTTGAAAACGAGCTTGCCAGTCCGGAGCCAACACACACACACACACACACACACACACACACACAACCGTCCATTTGCACACTCACACCTAGTGGCAATTTGAAACAGCCAGTTGATATAATGTGCATGTCTTTGGACTTTGGGAGAAAAGCAGGAGCCAATCCCAACTGACTTCAGGCATGAAGGGGGTGCACCTTGAACAGGTCACCAATTTCTTACAGGGCTAAGTGAGGGTATCTTCACCAAAAATAATTCAGCTTCATGATCTGTGCATTAGGGCGGAGTCATCCTGGAAGAGACCATTCCCATCAGAATAGAAACATGGTAGGATGAAGGTGTTTAGTGAAGGTTTCTGATTTGCAGTGATGCTTCAGTCGAAAAGGATAAACGAATCCTGTGAAACTATACCACCAAAAATAAATGCCCCCTACATCACCATAGAGTCATGATAGCCATTGTTATCATTTTTCTTTGCGTACCCAGTAACATGAGTCGTATGAATGTTTTAGTGCATCACTATCGACTAGAAAACCACTAGGTTTTTCATTTGGATGCCTGGGTGATGGTGAACTCGCTGGAAGGCATCCAAGTGACCCTCGCCTGCCGTTAAGAGGAGTGAAATAGAGCCAGAGAGTTTCGATCCTTATCCTTGCCCAAGAGAAACATATTTTGTTGGACAGACTTTTACGACAGGCTGCAATGAACTGAAAGGGGACTAAGTGCTTCTTTGACATTTATCGCTTCAGCTGGTCTTCGAATGTGGATTTTTCTCTGCTTGTAAATTTTTAGATATACATGCAGCATATCTCGATTATATTTTGATTTCTCTCTCTCTCTCTCTCTCTCTCTCTCTCTCTCTCTCTCTCTTTATATATAGATATATAAAATTTGGTCATAAGCATAAAAATTTTATAGTATATATATAAAATAATATATATACTATGCATGTTTTATGATTATGACCAAATTTGCTCATATTTATAAGTGCAACATTAAAAAAATACTATGAGTATAAATTTTCCATGGATGCTCTATACGCACTGCAAAGTTTATTAAATAATAATGATTAAAAAAGTGTCTGTATAATGAATTCTCCTAACTGTAATCCAAAATGCAGAATCTGAAGCCAGAAGCGCATTAAAAAAACACAGACAGTGCTTGCGGGGTGCATCTAAATACTGAGGCTCATACCCCGCTCTGTTCTATTAAAATAAATAAATAAATAAACGTAGGTATCCATTACTTGCGATAGCAGCTGAGTGCTTCCCCCCGTCCATCGTCCACACTTAATCTGTGCTCAGATTAAGGTTACTCATTGCATTAGACCAGTGATTCCCAGCCCTGATACGGGAGAACCCATGGAGGGTGCAATAACATATTCATTCATTCATTTTCTAAGCCGCTTACTCCTAATTAGGGTCTCGGGGAGGCTGGCGCCCACCTCAGCTGACTCTGGGAGAGGGCAGCGTACACCCTGGACAGCTCGCCAGGCCATCGCAGGAAATAACATATTCCGAGCATAATAAATGTTGGAGTAGGTGTTAAAGCAGGTAATCCGTCCATCCATCCATCGATCCACTTACATATTCAGGTTTGGGTTACAGGGTAGGATGTCAGGCAGAGATGGCCAAGCCTTCCTCTCCAGCTCTTTCAAGGGAATACCGGTGCACCCCAAGCCAACTGAGAGAACTGATCATTGCTCAAGAATTTCCTGGGTCAGCCCCTGGGTTTCCTCCCAGTTGGACCGCTGCCCAATCCACAATTCAGAAAACCCTTTGGCACCTCCTACAGGTGGTGGGCTTAAAGGAATGAGGACCTAAGTGCTTCTTTTGGTGTGAGCCCAACCAGGACCCATGGGTAAAGGCCTGACCCCCAGGCACTTGGTTGACTGCCCTGGCTCTAGGATGGGCCCTAATGCCCCTAATCCAGATGAGGTATAATGCTTCCTGCTTTTCAAAGCAATGGAATTGAAATGGAGCACTTGGGGCCCCTAACCTAGGACCAGTTTGCCTAGGAACATCACACTAGAGTCCAATTTACCCCCAAAACCTATGTCCTAAGATCACTCAGGCAATGCTTAACTTTGTTGCTGAGAGGCAGCACAGTGCAGGAAGACATTTTCAGAAATCTTACAGAGATATATTTACTTTGCTTTTTCGAGATATCTTGGCCCTGTTGAACAAAATTGCATCATATCTATGCAGAGTGTTTTTCATTTGTCAGCCTCTTTGTACATTTTAGTACAAGCGTGAAACATAAGAAGGAACCCATTTGCTGATGTGTTTCTCTTGGCTGTGTAGTTCTGTGCTGGTTCGCTCGTACCTATTGGAATTTAACACCCACACATAAATCATTCACAACTCTGCGTGTATCACCCACAAGAACATCAGCACTACGTAGAGCCCGGTCTAATTTTAGCCACACATGCTCTTTGTGATAAGCATGAGCCAAAAATGCTGAGGGACAATAGTGCTTTGACTCCAAAGGGATTTAGGAAGCTTCTAGTGTTGTCTTTTCCTCCTGACAAGAACCCTCACTAGGAGAAGTGTGAAAGCAGGAACGAAATCACAGCACACTCTTTTAAAAGTCATTCTGTCAGCAAGAGATTTCCTTTTTTTTTTATTATTATAATGTCAGAAGAAAAGAAACAGTCAAGAGCCACATATTTTGCTATCTGTGTATGAGTGTCAAATCCTGTGAGAGCGAGGAAGGAACGAGAGGGGGGGGGGGGGATCTGAATGCACTAGATCCATCATTCCGCAATCTATCACTGATGTTAAATATTTGCTTGCCTTCCCAAAACACGTACATTTATTCAGTGTATTCACAGCTCCATACCAATGAGATACACACTGGCGTCACTAGTCACACTCAATTCCACATTACAGTTGGAATAATACTAGTGCTCTCTACACTATACTTACCCATCTAACTAACTATGTACATATTGATATACTCTATTCTATTATACTTATATTATGCAACCAAAGTCATACCTGGTTTACCTTTTTCCAGTATAGTCACCCATGCGTCTAGGCTTCAATCACTCTCCTTACTCTCTTTATGCTACTGGCACGAATACCCGAATCTCGTCTTTCTGTTCCGCCCTGCCTTATTACATCTGTACAGAGGAATACAAGGTCTACTAGACTTTCGTCTAGCACAGGAACCCACTATTTATGGTGGTGCAGTGGTTAGAACGTCCACCTCACAGCAGTTAGGTCCAGGAGTTCTAGGCTTGGCGAGGACGTTTCTTTGTAGGGTTCGCATGTTGGAGGGCAGCCATGGCCTAATGGTTAGAACGGTGGGTTTGGGACAGATAGGTTGCTGGTTCGGTTGCCCACTGCTCTGAGTGTATGTGTGCTCATTTACATTTTTATGCAGTTGAGGGTTAAGGTCCTTGCTCAAGGATCCAACAGTGGCACCAAGGTGAGATTTTCGCACTTTTAGATTTGTAAATAATAAAAAGCTAATAATAAAACTTTAGAAATAAAATCTATTATTATTATTATTAGGAGTACTGGGACTCGAACCCCTGACCTTCAGACCAGTAATCCAGGGCCTTGACCACTGAGCCACCACTGTTCACGTTTGTGTGCTTACTTTGGATGAGTTAAATGCAGTCCCAGGCTCAGGTGTTTCTGTGTGAAGTTTGCATGTTCTTCCAGTGCTTGTGCAGGTTTCCTCCAGGCTACTCTGGTTTCCTCCCACAGTCAAAAGACATCCACATTAGGCTAATTAGCTGTTCCAAATTTCCCATAGGTGTGATAGTGAGTGTGAATGGTTGTGTGTGTTGGCCCTGTGATGGTCTGATGAGCTGTCTGGGGAGTATCCTGCCTTCGCCCAGAGTTGGCTGTGATAGGCTCCAGCCTCTCCGTGACCTTAATAGGATTAAGCGGTTTGGCAAATGAGTGAAAGTGAGTGAGTGAATCTTCAAGCTGTATGGAGGAAGCATTGTGGCCTCATAGTGCCAAGGTCAATGTCTGGATCCTGAGCTCAGACTACTCTCTGTAAGGCGTGTAGTTCCCTCCTAAATGAATTAGCTATGCGAAAAAAATTGGCCCTCAGTGTGAATGCTTGTGTGTATGTGGCTCTTTGATGGATTGGACTCTCTTCTAGAGGTCATTCCTGCCTTGCACTAATTAAGGATGAGTGAAAGAACACTTGTCAGCTTATGTCTACTCATTGCTTATATACAAAGGAACATTCCTTCCTTCATTCATTCGCCGGACCACTTAATGCTACTAGTGTCACAGGGAGCCGACTCGAAGCGAAGGTGGGGTACACTCTAAACGGTTCGCCCTAACACACATCACACGCACACAACTAATCACACAACACACTTACACGTAGGGGAAATTCGGAACAGTCAGTTAGCCTAATATGCATGTCTTTGGACTGTGGGAGGAAACCGGAGTACCTGGAGGAAATATTTATAAACATGAGGAGAACATGCAACCTCCATGCAAAAACGCCCATGCCGAGCCTAGGAGTCAAACCCAGGACCTCCTTTCTGGGAGGTGGAGGTGCAAACCGCGACGGCACAGTGCCGCCTCTGTACAACATAAATATCTATTTTATTTTCACTCCTTTTCTTTTCTAAGCATTTCCCTTACCACTATGTAAAAACTGTATAAATTGTGATGCGGCAGTAAACAGAAATCTTCAGAGTCTGATTAAAGTGCGATTAAATAGCTAACAGTGAACATTTAGTCCTGTTGTTTGACCCTATTATGTAATAGATTCAGCATTTAAAAGAAAACGTCCATTCTAATTCTCTCACAAGTCACAGGACGCTGGAGCACTTTTAATTTACAACATAATGCACTGTATTTAGGTATTAACAATTTCCCAAAAAGGTTGGTGAAAGAACATGATTAGTGTTTCCACTGGCTCCACTAATGTGAATATTCTGAAAAGGTTCGACACTATAATGTGTTAAATTATGCAGCTGGAGGGGAAAAAAAAGCACAAAAAAATCTCTTTATTTCACCCCATTAAAGTATCTCTACTACATCAACATATCTCTATCCCAGGAATGTGTTTCCACATTATTTAAGTATTTTTGTCTGGGGTGGGGGGGTGGGGGGGTGTTGAGCATTGAAGCCGAAACCCCCCTCTCCCAGACCACTTCCTCAAGCTCTTCCAGTCCAATTCTGAGGCATTCCCAACCTGGGCAAGAGATCTTGGATTAAATCTATATAACGCGTCCTAGGTCTTTCCCCCGGTGTCTCCTCCTGGTCAGACAAGCCCAGGACGACACTACAAGTACGTGTATGGGGGCCTTGAGGTGCGCTCACACGATACTAATCATCATCCCTATTTGAGCTGGTCATATTCCGATGTTATTCCGATGATTCAGCCGATTTTGTTCCGATGTGTACCAAGGTTTTCATGACCTATACCAATGTCACTCCAATTGATACCAATGATCTCCTGAAGTTGTCGCCATTTTTTTAAAATTTTCCACCACTGTTACACCGATCACTAAAGATGCTCACTGGAGTATATCCCAATGTGTACCAATGTTATTTAACCAAAGTACTCTGAACACAAAAAATACCGAATTTTTCAACACCCTCAAAATATTTCGCTCTTTCCCAAAGTTTTTCCCGAAATTCTATAATGTTCTCCGATGTTCTCCTTTTAACCTCAGTGGAGAAATGTGTTTCTGCCTCATCAAAGCTTTCCTTCCTTATAAAAAAGTTTCTCATAAAATAATTTCTACCTCATCGGAGTGTTTCTACTCACATAAAGCGCTTTTACCTCAGGAACATGTTTCTGCCTCATTAAAGTGTTTCTACCTCAGGAAAGTGTTTCTGCCTCATTAAAGTGTTTCTACCTCAGGAAAGTGTCTGGCTTATTAAAGCTTTTCTCTTTCATCATTCATCACTATGTTTGTACCTCAGCAAGGACTGTCTGTCTTATAAAAAAGTGGTGTTTTGTTGTTGTTGTTTTTTTGCCAACAGTGTTTCTACCTCATCAAAGCATTTTACCTCATTAACATGTTTCTACCTAATCAGTGCATGGGCACCTCATCAAAGCATTTCCAAATCATGAATGTGTTTTTACCTCACCAAAATATTTCAGACTCATCAATGTTTTTACCTCAGGAAAGTACCTCTACCTCATCAAAGAGTTTCTACCTCAGGAACGTTTCTCAACCTCAGGAATGTTTCACTACCTCAACAAAGTGTTACTACTTTATCAAATTGCTTCTACCTCAGGAATTTTTCTCTACCTCATCAAAATACTTCTACCAAAGGAAAGTGTGTCTACCGCAATAAAGTGTTTCTACCTCATCAAAGTATTTATACCTTAGGACAGTGTCTCTACCTCATCAAATTGCTTCTACCTCAGGAAAGTGTCTCTACCTCATTAAAGTATATCCACCTCACCATATTGCTTCTACCTCTGGAAAGTACCTCTACCTCATCCAAATATTTACTACCACAGGAAAGTGTCTCTACCTCATCAAATTGCTTCTACCTCAGGAAAGTGTCCCTACCTCATTAAAGTATATCCACCTCATCATATTGCTTCTACCTCTGGAAAGTACCTCTACCTCATCCAAATATTTACTACCACAGGAAAGTGTCTCTACCTCATCAAATTGCTTCTACCTCTGGAAAGTACCTCTACCTCATCCAAATATTTACTTCCTCACCAAAGTTTCTCTACCTCATCCA
>JBCNYH010000022.1:11445945-11460997 GCA_039654325.1 Tandanus tandanus | reverse complement strand
TACCTCTGGAAAGTACCTCTACCTCATCCAAATATTTACTACCACAGGAAAGTGTCTCTACCTCATCAAATTGCTTCCATCTCAGGAATGTTTCTTTACCTCATCAAAATATTTCTACCATACAAAAGTGTCTCCACTTCATTAAAGATTTTCTCTCCCAAAACCGTTTCTCTACCTCATCAAAATAGTTGTAGCTCAGGAATGTATCTCTACCTCATCAAAGTGTTTCTACTGCAGGAATGTGTCTCTACTTCATCAAAGTTTTTCTATGTAGCACACCCATGTCATTAAAGCCTTTCTACCACAGTGTTCCACTCAGCCAAGAACAAGAATCTGAGGTGACAGTCAGCACAAGCAGGATGAAACCCGCCAGTTGAAAATAGACTATATTGTTCTAATCTTCAGCTGCATTGCTGCGCCGTGGTTGGTTATTCGCTAATTGCATGAGTGTGTAGATTAAACAGGGGTTCCAAAGAAAACGTACAGTCAGTGTATTGTAGGTACATTTCCAGTAACACCTCTATTACACAATTATTATACACAACAGTCAGAGTAGCTATGTTTACATTTTATTCCAAATAAGCAGTAAAAATAATTATGAAAACATTTTATAAAAATAAAATCCACAAATTTGTGTCCTACCTGCAAATGCTGGCCTCATGGTAAAATCGTGATCCTCCACCCGCAGCAAATGGTTTGTTTTGACCTTTTTTGTCTTGGTTCCATCGATCACCTTTTTGGACAGTGGGCTGGAAGACATTGGTTGTCAGTAATTACGTGAATACACTGATGTGAATGGCAGAGTTTTACTAATACTATAGGAAACAAAACACAGAAGTAAGAACTGCTAGTCAGTAGTTAACTGAAACTGCAAAAACTAAAGAGCGGTTTGTATGGACGTTTCTATCAGGTGCAGAACCGACTAACTGTAGTGTTCTAGATAGAACCTTTAAAGGACATTGAAAAACCTATTAGCATGCTAGATTAGATTATTCATTCATTCATTTGCTGAACCGCATAATCCAATTAGAGTCTCAGGGTGGCTGGAGCCAACTCTGGGTGAAGGCATGGTATATCATGAACAGCTGGTCAGTCCATGGTAGGGCCAACGCACACACAACCATTCACACACACACACACACACACACACTCTCACAACTAGGGGCAATTTGGATCAGCGAATTAGCCACTCACTCACTGATTTGCCAAGCCGCTTAATCCAATTTTGCCTTTCTCAGACGACACTGGGCGAAGGCAGGATACACCCCGTACAGCTCGCCAGACCATCGCAGGGCCAACACACACAATTATTCTCACTCACATTCACACCTAGGGGCAATTTGGAACCTCCAGCCAGTTAGCCTAATGTGCATGTCTTTGGACTGTAGGAGGAAACCGAAGTACCAGGAGGAAACTAATACAAGTACAGGGCGAACATGAACAAACTCCATGCAGAAACGCCCAAAGCTGAGCCCGGGACATGAACCCAGAACCTTCTTGCTAACCACTACACCACTTTAATATTTTAGTGCTGATATTTGTTTTATAAATGCAAGCTGCCTTTGATTAAAAAGATCTAATTATATTTTTAGGGTATGTTTCATCACGCTAGAATGTACGGCTAGTAAAAAATAGTGTTTTTGTCATAACTGTGATATGTTTATTTGCTACGAAATAAAAAATCTGGGTGAACGTCCTCTAAGTGCCGCAATCCCATCATTTTTGCCTGGGGCTGTATACCAAGACATTGCTCACAGAACTGAAGTGCTGTCATACACAACAGCTTTTCTGCACGCTCGCTTCACTGTTCCACACTCATGAATAACTCTGTGTGTGTACAATTCACAGCACCATGTGTTTATTTTTTAAAATGTATGCTCGCTGATACTTAACATATGCTACCTAATATCATAAAGCTCTCTGTATAGGTTGATATATTTGCCAGGTGGAATAACACACCTCACCCCCCACCCCACCCACTAAATTTATGTATTTAAGTCATGCAGCCTTCACATAAAGCCAAGTTGTTTTTCCTATAACGGCATGCATGTTATTCCTCTTATACTACAGCAGCATGCGATTGTTTACCATGCTTTAAATGATTTATTGTTAATGTTGGGTGGCACGATGGCATAGCGGGTAGCACGTCAGCCTCACAACAAGGTCCTGGGTTCGAGTTCTCGGTGAGGGCATTTCTGCGTGGAGTTTCCATGTTATCCATGTGCTTGTGTGGGTTTCCTCCAAGGTACTCCGGTTTCTGGTTTGGCAGTCCTAAGGCAAGCACATTAGGCAAAGTGGGTCCTCCAAATTGCCCCCAGGTGTGAAGATGAGTGTGAATGGTTGCATGTGTTGGCCCCAAGTTGGACTGGAAAGCTGTTTAGGGTGTGCCCCACCTTTGCCCAGAGTTGGCTGACCTAAGTAGGATGAATGCTTCATGAATTAATGAATGAATGGAAATGTTAATGTTAAACATTCATGTTACACCATTTGTTCCCTAATGGGTCCCTTTTAGTTCTCTTATTTTATTTTATTATATAGTCAGCTTATTTTTAATTTATACTCAGTTCTCTTTAAGTTAAAAAGACAAAACAAATGCAGCTTTGTTCATAAGACACATGTGCATGTCTTTGGACTGTGGGAGGAAACCGGAGCACCCAGAGGAGACCCATGCAAGCACAGGGAGGACATGCAAACTCCACACAGAAACATCTGAGCCCGGGACTCGAACCCAGGAACTTCTTGCTGTGAGGTGGACATACTAACCACTATGCCTCCGTGCCGCCCTCAACAAACATCTCCTTACTAAAAAACATTCATTCATTCATTTTCTGAACCATTTAATCCCAATTAGGGTCGCGGGGGGGCTGGTGCCCATCTCAGCTGACACTGGGCGAGGGCAGAGTACACCCTGGACAGCTCGCAAGGCCATCGCAGGGCATTAAAAAAAATTCACCATATCAGTACAAATACCTAAACTAGTACATGTTTTAATTAGTTCCTGCTCCTGCGATGGTCTGGTGAGCTGTTCAGGTGTACCCCACCTTCGGCAAGTGAGAGAGGCACCAGCCTTCCCGCAACCCTAGTAGGCAAATGAGAGGCTTCAGTTATGTGGATCGTTCGCCATATTCAAGTCTCTGACAGTAAAGTACTCATACAAAAATGTGAATGAATATTAAGCTGTAAGCTGATGTTATAAAAAAAATGATTAGATGGCTCATCTGAATACTTGATTTTGATTGGTCAGTTAGGGCTGCATCATCCTGTAGTACTATGGATAGTACATTAAATGGATTATAACATTATTAGATAATAATAATAATATTGATGATGATAACAACAACAACAACAATAATAATAATTAATAAATGTGTGAATTAGCCTCAAATATCCAAAATATATTGTTTCTTTACAGGAAAATATATACATATATTTCTTTTTAATAATTAATGATTATGATTATTATTATTACTTTTTAAAATCTGACATAGCAAACAACTTGTTAATTTTCCATAATACACATAAAAAAAAACCAAACTTTCCTAAATATCAAAGTATTTAAGAGAATTTTAAAAAGCACCGACACCAACATACAAACATGCAAACAAACAAATAAACAAACAAAAGAATCATACGTACGGTCCATGTTTATGAGTTTCCAGGTTTGCAGACCACCTGCGTTTCCTGCTCTTATGCTTCCCACATTCGATGACCAGAATCAGGCAGAAAATAAGAAACAGCAGGTTGGTAATGTAAGGCATGATGCGGGTTGGATGAGGAATCCGCCTCTGTGTGTGAACTCTCCGTCCTCAGCATGGTAATATTCCCATTCTACACTCTGTTCAGATGTGCATCTCATTCTGTCCAGAAGAGGCAGTGCATATATGTGTATATGTGTGTGTGTTACTTCCCCCCGCGTTTTGATTGGATCCCTGTGCCTCTGAACGAGAGAGAGAGAGAGAGAGGGAGAGGGAGAGGGATTCACACTTGCTGGTCCCGGTGACACGCTTATGGAGAAGACAGGGTTCGAGGACACAGCATGCCCAATTTAACCGCACAAAAGACACTTGCCCAGGCCCAGGTGATTCTGTGTGGAGTTTGCATGCTCTCCCTGTGATAGTTTGGGTTTCCTCCCACAGCCCAAAGACATGCAAATTGCCCCTAGGTGTGAGTGTGAATGGTTGTGTATTGCTATGCAATGGTCTGGTGAGCTGTTCAGGGTGTACCCCGCTCTCACCCAGTAATCCAGTAGGATTAGGTGGTTCGGCAAATGAGTGGCTGAAAGAAAAGACACGTAAGCTTTGTTGAATTTATTGTTTGATTGTTGTACTATTAAGTCGGCAGAACTTCTTGCTGTCACGGGTTCCATTCATCCATCTTCATTAACCACTTTATCCTGAAACACTGGGGGGTAGGCTGCATACAGGGTGGGAAATACACCTCGGATGGGACACCAATCTGTCTCTAGATTTTAAAACAATAATATATAGATTCGGCACTGCACGAAAAGTGGCGCTCACGATGGATGTCTCTGTCGACAGGTGTCTGAGCCTGGGTTTGCTTTTCAGTGCGTTTCCTTTCATCAGCATCACTCCCTGCTTTCATTTGTATTTCCTGTCTTGTTAGTTTAAGTGTCCATTTAACATGTTCATGTTATCAAGCTTTTAATTTCCATGTTTGCTCCATGAACACTTCTTTACCTGCAAGTCTGTCTCCTTACCTGGGTCATACTGCGTCACATCATGATGGCTGACACAAATTTGGGGGCTATTGGTAAAGTTGTGGAGGAGCTATCGATCGGCGATCACACGGACGGATGGACGGACAGACAAACAGATGGCAAAGGCTATCGCGTAACCCCTTCGGCTTAGTAAAGCCGAAGGGTAAAAACCTTGACTGACAGTTAATCAATGTAACATAATGCTACTTGATCTGTAAATCTTAATTTGCTTTCATTACTCTTTTAAAGCGTGAAATTTAGACGAGTGGGATATGAACAGTTTCGAAACAATGATTTACGAATACATCAGTTCATATCAAACTTCACAAAAAAAGCTTAATCGTGAGGATATTTCGAAAATTTACTGTTTTCTGACCAATTAGATTCGAGAATTAAACAGCCGGCGCAGTGTAAATACGAATTACACGCATTTAAATGCGACCACGAGCTCCTAATACTGTGAGATTATTGTTTTTCAAAAATATCACAGTCCGTGATTAGCAGCTCACTCATCGCTAGCAAACAGTATTTTCTCATGGAGTGCAAGCAGAATGTAATCAAGACTTTCTGAATTATGAGTTGAGGAAGAACTGATTAGTTTAGTCTCTCCTCCAAACGAGCAGCGGTATGTAACGAGGCAGAACAGGCCGCCTTCTTCCTGCGGTGCACACACTACCCACAAGACTTTAAATTCCACAGGGAAATTTGATGGAGCGACTCTGGAACTTTTTGAGAACGGCACCCCATGTCCCAGAGCCTCATTCAAGAAGGAAAAAAAAATTACAAACAAGAGCAATTTTCTCACTTTTAATCAGCCTCTTGTTAAAAATGATATAATAGCTTTTATTTTACAGCGAACATCTCAGATTGCAACCGAGCCGGGGTATCACATAAAACTTGGTCGCAATCAAAAGCATTACACGTAAACTGACTGGCTGATTGACGCAACCTGTGGGAACTAATTCAGGATAAAACCGTCATTAAGAAGAACTTCAGAAACAATCGTGTGTGTGTGTGCTGCTCATTACTGAAGAGCGGAGTTCTGCATGAGCTTGTCTAAATCTAATCCACTGTAATGAACTTCAAAGTAACTTTTTAACGAACATCCAATAGAGTGCAGCTCATGACTATTTCAAATTGTTACTAAAAGCACATGCATCAGAAGCCTTGAGAGGTTTAAAACTCCTTTACTATAACAGGCCGTTCGTTTTGTGTGGTGCATTTTTACTAAGCTGGATTAAAAAAATTCTGGTGTTTACGAATGAAATATCGCTGATTATTATACACTGTACTCAATATCTGCATTCTGATTGGCTAAAACAGGGGTGCCCAATCCTGCTCCTGGAGATCTACCTTCCTGAAGACCTTCGCTCCAACCCTAATCATACCCACCTGACCATCTAATCAAGGCTGAAGACTTTGAAATGAAGACTTAAGACCTGAGTAGATCTGTCACATGGGCCACATTAGGGTTAGAGATAAAGTCTTCAGGAAGGATTGGGCACCCCTGGACTAAAAGCATACACCGTACCCTTTTTTTTTTTTTTTTTAAAGAATTGCACTCTGCGGCAGATTCTTAAAAGATCTGTAGGTTATGCGTGTAATGCATGATGGACTTCATTTCCTTTCTTTAGACATGAAATATACCATCATTTTTTCCACAAAACCTCACCTGTCACCTGACTTTGTGTTCGACACTCATTTGCTGAACCGCTTAATCCTATCAGGATTGCCACTGCCAAGAAGCAGTTCCTGACTTCAGAGACTTCATTTGTTCATCATGAATCGATTTCTACTAGTACTTAGCAAGCTAGTGAAAAAACAAACAACAAAGAACCATCGAACAAGCCTAATACCTACCTATATTACGTTTACTGAGCATTCCCGATTCTCATGTCGTCTGAGGTGTCAGAATCAGATACCTGCTATTAAGTAAAGACTTGCTCCACTATCATACCGTCCCAACAGACCCGAGTGCATGTGTCATCATTAATAATACAGTGAACAACTTAGAATTTTTGAAGAGTCCTCTAACTACATATAACTGCAGTAAAAACAATAACAAGGACGTTCCCATTAGATGTTTTTTTTAAGGATTTTAAAGACATGCCGGTTGTTAACAATGAAAACAGATGTCTGAGATGAAGAAACTTTGCCAGATTTGAAGAACAGCAGTATTTAGTATCATTTAAGCATAACAGTTTGTGTTTTATCTACGGGATTTTAAAAAACGTTGTGGTATTTACACTAATGATTATGTTAATTAAAAAAGCAATCATAATTTAGATTAGTGAATCTCCTTATCCATAAATGTACACAATCAAAGGGGGCAGAAATTATTATGTTTATTATTAGTAGTAGTAGTAGAATTTAATGAATACACCTTTTAATTGCGTTGGAATGATTTACGACTAAACTGTTTTGGGTCCAGCTTCATAAATAAAATTTAACTTAATTAAAATAGCTTGCAATAGATATATTAACCTCGTCATCTAACATCTCAGTGTATGCAGGGGGAAAAACCGTGCTATCCCACTGATTAAGTATATCCCATTGTATTCCAGGATAGTGTGTGCTTCCAGCATACTTTCTCTTCTAAATGTTGTAGCGATGATTATTTTCTACAGAAGTACAGTATGTGCTGCCCTCCTCCTTTTGGTATGCAATGTTAAAAATAATCAGGTATCGCTAAGGAGATGGGGGCAGTTGGAAGGAGGTGAAGGTTGGTGGCCTTTTTTTTTTTTCTTTTTATGCTAAGAGTTTAATTCGAAAGTCTGCGGTCAGAGCTCGTAGTCGAACTTGTAGTCCTGGGCCAGGTAGATCCTGCGGAAGACGAGGGCGGCAAGAGCCAGTGTGAGCAGCACGATGAGCACGGCTGAGCCCGTGTGGCTGCCGTCCTGCTGGGCTGCGGGGAATGCTGGGTAAGTAGGCCGGCGTTGCGGCTGGTTTTGATTCCGGTTCTGAGCGCGCCGTTGTCGAGGGCTCAGGGGCCGAGGGTTGGGAGGTGCAGGAGTTGAGGCGGGTTCGGACACTGACTCGGCCTGGAGGGGAAGAAGTTGACATGACACACCAGCGCGCAAACACGCAAACACACACACACACACACACACACACACACACACAACACACAAATTAAAAAATAAAAAGTACAAAACAATGTTGTACATTCTTAAAATAGGGGTTGGTAATTTTTAGCTTTGTACACAAACTGTTAAATTCACAGAAGTGGCCTTTACACCTCAGAGCAACATGTAACATGTGATCTTAAAAAGCTCTGAAAAAAATCTGTCACTTCTGGTCACTGTAATCCTAGAAAAATAGCCATAGATGATGGCGGAATCCCTTAGCTGCCCAGCAGTTCTTGAGAAATTGCCCGAACACAATTTACAAGTCCAATGTCATTGTGACAAGGTCAGAGGTCAAACAGAGAAACTGCCAAGCCTATGCACACCTACACACTATAGGAAACCTGTATGTTAAATTTCAGGAGGATCTGCCTAGCAATTAGATATAGCCCACGCAAAATAATTACAATGTCAAGGTCATTGAGATAAAGTCAAAGTCAAACAGAGAAACTGATGCACCTAGGAGTTGTGCTCTGGAAGGACCTTCCAGGGCAGGGGAGGTTTAAGCTGGAGCCATGCCTTGGCATCAATCTACAGGTCTGAGGAAATGTACGGGAGGAGCGAACACCACTCTTCAGAAAGATATTCCTTTAATGAACTGGTTCCATATCTCTCAAAACTGAGCTGAATGTGTCAAACACTTCACTGATGTGGCTGCGTTTAAAGGCATTACAGAAAATGCCAGAAACAGACCAAACATAATGGAACAAATTTTAGTGCCTCGTACCAATGATCCCACTTTCATCATAAGGTAAAGTATAATATTTTCACAATTAGATGCTGAGGCCAGAAATGGGTTTGGGGAAAGTCTTCACCTACTAATTTGCAGTATAATGTGATTTTTTTTCCCGTTCTGACATTAAGGAGATACCCAGAAACCAGATAGTGGAATATTATCTGGTGAAAATGTCTAATCGACATCAAGGTTATCAACACATCATGCACAGGAGAGTCGATGTTGTGTTCCGGAAATTCAAGCTGTTGTTTCACAAAGAATTCGGTTTCGATCGTACCATCTTGCTGACCTCGTGCCGTGTATTAAACACCCCATTAACCCACAGACCAGCGGGTTTAATTTGCCTGTGCAGTGCAAAGCCGAGTTCTGGGTGATGAATGGATTGCACATGTGAATTACTCATAGGGTCACACCAACTTTAGCAGCTGGAAATAAAATAAAAATGAAATGAAAAATGGAAACGGGGCCCAGAGCACATCGCTAACCTCTATAAATAAACACACTCATTTCATAGAGCCTGGTTCAGGCTTGGGCAGAAGTGCTTCGGCTGAAAAATATCTGTGGAGTGCACAACACCGGACTCGATATAAATCAATATAAAAGCTGCAAGTTGAAGGTGTTTTTTTTTCTTCTTTCCTTAAGAGTGGTATAATTCTGTGGTCCATTTACCTCAGAAGATATACTTCAGAACTGGAAGGCAGTCACGTACGATCTGATGGGTTAAACAATGGGGTTTAAACTCCATGAATTTGGAGCCATTGATGGGTTTAACGATGGTGTTTAAACGGAATGATTTTGGAGCCATCGACAGGTTTAACGATGGGGTTTAAACTCCATGAATTTGGAGCCATTGATGGGTTTAACGATGGTGTTTAAACGGTATGATTTTGGAGCCACCGACAGGTTTACCGATGGGGTTTAAACGGTATGATTTTGGAGCCACCGACAGGTTTAACGATGGGGTTTAAACGGTATGATTTTGGAGCCACCGACAGGTTTAACGATGGGGTTTAAATGGAATGATTTTGGAGCCACTGATCGGTTTAACGATGGTGTTTAAATGGTATGATTTTGGAGCCACCGACAGGTTTAACGATGGGGTTTAAACTCCATGAATTTGGAGCCATTGACGGGTTTAACAATGGGGTTTAAACGGAATGATTTTGGAGCCATCGACAGGTTTAACGATGGGGTTTAAACTCCATGAATTTGGAGCCATTGACGGGTTTAACGATGGTGTTTAAACGGTATGATTTTGGAGCCACCGACAGGTTTACCGATGGGGTTTAAACGGTATGATTTTGGAGCCACCGACAGGTTAAACAATGGGGTTTAAACTCCATGAATTTGGAGCCATTGATTAGTTTAACGATGGTGTTTAAACGGTATGATTTTGGAGCCACCGACAGGTTTAACGATGGGGTTTAAATGGAATGATTTTGGAGCCACTGATCGGTTTAACGATGGTGTTTAAATGGTATGATTTTGGAGCCACCGATAGGTTTAACCATGGGGTTTAAACTCCACGAATTTGGAGCCATTGATGGGTTTAATGATGGGTTTAAACAGTGTGAATTTGGAGCCGTTGATGGGTTTAAAAGGTACGAATTTGGAGCCATTTACTGCACAAATAGTTGATAAATGCGATCAATCAACTAAACGTCATGGAGAGTGAGTAATCACAATCCCATACAGACATCACATTCAGACTCCATTTGCATTGAGGTCCACTTTGAACTTGCGTGACTTCATCAGATCATCAGAATACTGGGGCAAGTGGAGCACCGAAGGAGAATGGAGCACCTTTCTTAAGAAATCATTGTATTGATTTTGGCCAGTTTGAATGTGACCTGTCGAGTGTCTGTAAGCATTGTGATGCTGATTGGCTGTTATCCATCGAGATGCTAAGTGGCCATTATGCATCTTGATGCTTACTGGCTGTTTGCTCTTTAGCAGGAAATTGTTTAGTATTGAACAAAGTATTGAAAGTTTTGGGCAATATTTTTGCCAGTGCTTTACTGGTTTTACCAGCGACCATATAAAACATCGACAGAATAATTAATTAAAACACTGCCCACAAAAATATCACAGGGAGCTCAGATTTCAGGCAATGCCCAAATCTTTATACTATAACAGGTAATAGCACTAATGTACCAGTGATAAGATCCAAATTCTCATATACTGATTTTATCAGAAAGGAACCAGATCATGGAGTCAATTTAATAATAAACCTCGATAGCAAACCTTTGAAATGATGATTTAGCTCATTACTGAGAGGCTCCTAACAAACTGAACACGAGCCATTTCGTTATTTGGACTCGCAGCTTAAATCTGGCCACTGAGTGGAACCAGTTTCCAAAGCAATTAGCATTCACTGCTGTTGTGCCTTTTTCAAGTGTGCTGCGTGTTCCTGGGGCGTAAATGTGACCTCCTGCTTAGATGGCTTTGATCGATTTCATCATGCCACCATCTGTAGTAACGGAGAGCTTGGGATGGATTCGACCGGGACCTATTCTGACATCCTGATGAAAACAAAAGAGAAAAAAAAGAGGAATTTCAGAAAGTCGGTTCTCACCATCTGCTGAGACGGAAGAGAAGGACTAAAGGGAAACAAAATGCAGTTTGGTGTATGGCTTCTGAAATCACTAGCACCAGTATGTTACTACATTCCCTAAATTCATATCCTCCCTAAAGTTGCCAGGCCTCGCACTCACTCTGTTAATTTATTAACAGGTCTGTGAATACGCTGGGAGGGTCAGAAGAGACTAAATTGGCCATAATTATACCCAGTGTGTATGCTCCTCTGTGCTGAACAGGAAGTGACTAATCCTGTGATAGAAACACTGTAGAAGAAACAGCCAGAAGCTCCGCGCAGAATGCGTAACAGCCTCCATGTTTCTGTGAGGAGTATGTGATAAAAGCATGCATGATGTGCCTCAGGGGTGAGTGGGAACAAGAACGAGTGATGCGAGAGTGCTTGTGCATCCTCCGTTTGCCAGAATTTCACATCTGTATACTTGCTTGAGTGCCTCATTCGAGATCAGATAGCAGAGCGTGTGTTTTCACTCACCTGCTCGGGCTGAGCGGTCGCATCAGCGTCCAAGCTCTCTGAGGTGGAGCTCAGGTCCTGCTGGTTGATTTGGCTGACGCTTTCCGTCTCTTTGCTCCCACTGGCCGTGGATGACGTGCTGGACTCAGCCTATTCAAACCCCCCCACCAAAAAAAACAAAACACCCGCTATCATTTTACCCCACCAGTGCTTTGGGTGCACGTTCTTATGTGATTATTCAGTACTGAGTGGTCTGGCAAATCAGTATTAGCTTTTTAAATGCTTCCGGTTAACTAACAGAATACACATGCTGAAGCTAACTAAGCCTCATTAAGTGCAGCGCCGTTTCATTAACATATAACTTAATGTACACGTTTCAGGCAATTTCTGCTGCATGCTTTAGAATCACACACTTAGTAAAAACTCATTTCTCTGCTGTTTACGCTGGCTGTTCCCCCTTTTGTTTTTCTCCTTCTTAACAAGGCAGTGCCTTTGTGCGCATGAGTGTGTATCTGTGTTACACAACTGTGCTCTAATTAAGATGGACAGGTTTAAAGGAAAGGCTGCTCCACTTCAGGAAAAACACCGACAGTGGACATACGGGTGACGGGTGGCTGTACCTTAAAGTTGATCTGCTGTGCTAGTTGCTGTGCCTGAGGGTCCACAGGTTGGCGCTCGCTGTTGGGGGACAGTGCGAGCAGAGCCGTACGCATAGAGCAACCACACATCTCACAACAGAAGTCCTGAGACCTGAAAACACATTCCGTGAAGAGGAAAATATAGGTGGATTAGAGGAGGGTTTAAAAAAATAAATAAATAAAAATTAAAAAATTAAAAAAGATAATCTAAATACACACTTGTCTAAATCAACTTATTTAAAGAGGTGGGAAGTAACCAAGTCCAGGTATCCGTATAATACTGTCTGTATATTACTGAATGTTTGCTTTTCTGACAATTTATTTTTCATTTTCACACCATGAATAAAATCTAACTTTCCACGAACATTTCAAACCAGTTTCAAAACAACAAATAATCAGGTCTTCTCCTCTCCTAGAAGATCTAGAAGGTCTGCATTCCGACAATGGGGAACATATAGAATTCTCAGGAAATCAATTGTTGAGAGGGGAGAGAGACAGACAGACAGACAAACAGAGAAAGACAGAGATAGAGTGAGAGAGAAACAGACAGAGAAAGAGACAAAGAGAGAGTGAGAGAGAGAAAGACAGAGAGAGAAATAGAGAAAGAGAGAGAAAGAGTGAGAGAAAGAGATAGAGAGACAGACAGACAGAGAGACAAAGAGAGAGTGAGAGAGAGAAAGACAGAGAAAAAGAGAAAGACAGAGAGAGAAATAGAGAGAGAGAAAGAGTGAGAGAAAGAGATAGAGAGAGAGACAGACAGAGAGACAGTGAGAGGGACACACACAGAGAGAGAGAGAGAGAGAAAGAGACAGAGTAAGAATGAGGGAGAAAGAGACAGAGAGAGGGAGACATTTTGCTTTGGTAATAATGTACATGGACATGCTAATAAAGTTTACTGAACTGAACTGAGAGAGAGAAACACACAGACAGACAGAGTAAGACAGGGTAGGAAAGAGACAGAAGGAGAAAGACAGAGAAAGAAAGAAAAAAGGACAGTGAGAGAAGGAGAGAGGGGATAAAGAGAGAGACAGACAGAAAGAAAGAGTGAAAGACAGCATAAAAGAGGGAGACAGAGAGAGAGAGAGAGACAGACAGACAGAGAAAGAAAGGTAAAGAGCGAGAGAGAGAGAGATTTTGCTTTGGAAATCATGTACATGGATATGGTCAGACAGAGCAAGAGAGGGTAGAAAAGAGGGAGAGACAAACAGAAAAGAAACAGACACAGAGAAAAGAAAAAAGGAGAGAGAGAGAGAGAGAGAGATAGAGCGAGAGAGAGACCTTGTGTTGTCAGGGGACTCTGAAGATGAAATGTTGAGTAATTTTTTAGCACATTTTTTTTTGTGTGTGTATAAACTTCTACTGAAGAAAAGAACGTGTGCATTTTTGCCACCTGTTGTCATGTAGAAGAATAAAAGGTTACTATGGAGATGCTGTTCATCAAGATCACCGCATCATCTCTTCTTTATACCGCACGGCTCTTTTTATCAACTCAGCCGAATTATTTATACAGTTCAAATTTCTACTGATCCAAAACAAGTGGAGGAAACAACTACTAACAAAAGCTTGGAAGAAATCCAGGTAGTATATCTAAAGATAAGTGACAGACGAGAGATCGCTTGGGTTCAGTTTAATTAACCTAAAGTTCAGTTCAATCAATCCGGAGAGCTCCGATACTGCTGACACAACGAACCAAAAAGCTCAAGTGTTTCATAAGACTGACTCCACAAACGATTTCAGAGGTTGGAGACGAGACCATGGAGTCCAACCTCAACGCCCCAACATCGTCCATCAAATCATCATGCTCTTCTTCCAAGACATTTCGATAATAACTTCAGCAGACACTTGTAACTACTTCCAGTTGTGCCTTATCACACCACACCATCCATAACAGCGTGTCTACGAGTGGTGTAGTGGTTAGCACGTCCGCCTCACAGCAAGAAGGTCGTAAGTTCGAGTCCCGGGCTCACGGTGTTTCTGTCTGCCGTTGGCATGTTCTCCTCGTGCTTGTGTGGGTTTCCTCCAGGTACTCTGGTTTCCTCCCACAGCTCAAACACATGCACATTAGGCTAATTGGCTGTTCCAATTTGCCCCAGGTGTGAGTGTGAATGGTTGTGTGTTGGCCTTGCGATGGTCTTGTGAGCTGTTCAGGGTGTATACTGCCTTCGATCAGTGTCGGCTGAGATAGGCTCCAGCCTCCCTGCTTCTTTAATAGGATGAAGTTCGGCGAGTGAGTGAATGAGTGTAATTAATATCTCCAACATTTACCCCACAAGGCAAGTGTCAGGGTAATTTCACTCCTATTACTTTCACGCTCTTATCTTGATTATTATAAGAGTTCTTTTTTACACTCTAGGGTATCCATATCTTCCATCATTTGATGCAATAATACATTTATTATGTGTGATTATTTATTATATTAGCCTATTAGCAAAAATATGTGCTTAGTGCCTATCAGAAATAAATGTCATTGCTTAATCTGCTGTGGAAGGAATCGTGTTCATCAAGATCCTCTACGATGGCACAACAAGGTCTGTAACATTCTGTTAAGGGCTGTTAAGCTCTACTATGCTGTACTATGATTCCCCTGTTCTACCACGATTGGCGTCAAATCGTAATAATCGTGGCAAAAACTGTCACGATCATCACGATTCCACCAAGTTCCCTCAAGATCATCACGATTCCACCAAGTCCCCTCAAGATCATCACGATTCCACCAAGTTCCCTCGAGATCATCACGATCCCACCAAGTTCCCTCGAGATCATCACGATCCCACCAAGTTCCCTCGA
>JBCNYH010000022.1:11423195-11433970 GCA_039654325.1 Tandanus tandanus | reverse complement strand
ACACACACACACACACACACACACACACACACACACACACACACACACACACACACACACACACACACACACGTAAAAGTCATGACACAAGGACTGAAAATCTGTCACACTGTATTAGATCAGGACATAACAGGGCGATGGCTCCCAGAGGACAACACACCACGCTGCATGTGGCGTTACATAACGGCTCGTAACGCCGCGCTTTCCCTCTCAAACCTAATTCTGAAGACAGCCTCATGTCTGGGGGAGTGATCAGACAGTGGGGTTCTGAGGGGTTCCTTTCCTTCTTTTTCTTTTTCTACCCAACCATTACAGTGTTTTATTTACTAATCAACACCACACCAGGCATTTTAACCTTTATGGGTATATATTTAATGTTAAGGAACATCAGTGAGATGAGATTTTGTTGCTGTTTAGTGTTCAGAAGCGAGAACCAGCCTCACTTATAAACACACAAAACAAACACAAAAAACAACTCATGCTAGCCTTTTACGGAGAAATTGGAAAGCGTACCCTTTCTGTCCTGAGAATTTACTGACTGTCACAAACAGCCGACACTGGAGACTCCTTCCATGACTATTACATAAACGTCTCCTAAACATGCTAGCTCACTGTACTGAAAATAATAGTGACAACCAGCTAAAACTATAAATAAAAAACATACTTCCATAAAGAACAAAAAAATGTAACTTAGAATTTAACATTTAAGAATATTTACGAGTCTCGCATCGACAAGGTGCATAAATATCAACCTGGAGATCGCAAGTTCGAATCCAGGATGATGCCACAGCCATCCGCGGCCGGTAGTGCACGGGAGCTAACTGGTCGAGCTCTTACGGGACTGAGGGATGGCATACGCTGCCCTGTTGCAGCAATCATCAGCCAATCCATGGGCGTCTGTGACCTCTTTTATATAAAAGGGGCGGCTAGAACGATCCCTCCAAGTGTGTTAGGCTGCCTGCAAACGCGCATGCGCAGCAGTTCGTAAAGAGGAGGGTGACAGCATCACATATCACCGACGGGGCATGTGCATGCTTACGCTCCTCCCTGGTTGGTGGTGGTCGTAGGTGATCGGGAGGCAGCAATTGATGGGTGGGAATTGGATACGACTAAAATCAGGGGACGAAAAATGCGGGGAAATAAATAAATCAGTAAATCAATCAATAAAAACAAACAAATAAAAAATATTTACAAACTACAAAGCTAAAATAAGCTGTGGAAAACTAGATATCTTTTGCATGGACCCTGATTACTGGGTTCAAGCTTGATGGGAATTGAATTTCATGTGAATACGAGAAGCGGGGTTTCGTTCCAATCAGGAATTTCATCAGATTGAAAGCGGTGGCGTAGATCTTTATTAATCCTCCTTTACGCAGCAGAGTAAGAAATTCTGTTTTAAAGGTACGCTTGGGACACATGAACACCGCCATCTGGTCGACTGCTTTCAGGTAAACTCTACGCATGTTCATAATGATGTGCATGGCCTGCCGTCTAATGAACATTAATATTTGCTCCCATACTTTTAAGACAGTCTCGAATTTGTCAGAGGATCCGAGTGAAGCCGTACGTCAGTGGGATATTATTGGGGCGGTGCCTCTACTGGACATTTTGACACAGGCTGCCTGGACCACTGGCTCCAAAATGTTTAAGAACCCCTGAGGTATTATACCTTTTATTGCTGAAAGTAAAGCTGTTCTGGTTACTTAACCCAAGCTGGAGTCTCAAATGCACAGCTTTAACACAGCTAATAAAACCCAAAAAGGGCTTAGCAATGAGTGTTGGGTAATGGAGGGGAAAAAAAACAAAAAAACAAAACACTAACAGCTCGTCACCGAGGGCAATAATGCAACTGGCTTTTTGGTCGTAGATTGAAGCACCCCTGGCCAAATTATTACTATTATTATTCTATATATATTATTAATATTTGCTTGTCTTATCTAATGCCATCTTCATGGTTACGAGTTGGTGACTCTATTCTTATAGAGTTCTCCTAGCAGATTTTATACAGTGTAGGTTGCCAGACTTTGTCCCCCAACCCTCCACAGCACCTGGTATTCCCAGACAGTCTCCCATCCGAGTACTAACCAGGCCTGACCCGGGTTAGCTTCCAAGATAAAACGGGTTCAGGCACTCACAGGGTGACGGAAGGGCTTTTATTTATTCACGCAGAAAAAAACTACATATATATTTTCTGCAAATATTAAACACCACTGCACACAATAATTGCACTTCATTATGAAAAGAAAAATAAATTTAAGGAAAATCAGGTTTGAAAACCTACATTTAATAATAATTTTTTTGTCTTTCTATTCCTGTTTATTATAGGGTTCATTTGAATGCTCAGCTCTGATTGGTCAATCAGAAGTATTACAGACTGTTGCTAGGGAGTACGGCATTAACGTAAGCAATACAAAACAATCACTCTTTAATTTTTACCCACACTTCCTTGTGGACCGTTGTTACTTTTAAAAAACACAGACTTTAAGTAATAATATTCTCCCTACTTTGTCTTTTTCCGAATGTTCTACATTCACACCAAAACTAAAATGTACGTTTCTCGCCACTCCTCTGTTATTCGCCCGGGAAATGGTGCCCAAAATCGCTGCTCCATTTCACCCATGGTGTGTGTACTGGTGTCTCGAGCTCAAGATTTCACCGGTGTCATGGTAACCATATGTCATCATTTTCTTTGTTCATAGTGCAATGCAAACAAATGCAAATGCATGCACCTCAGAGAACATCTTTAAAGAAATATTCTTTTCAATGGTGGGAAACGCTGTTTTAGCATAGATGGTAGAACTGAGAGGAGAAATTATGCAAAGAAAAAAGAGTTGGAAATCTCATGAGTCACATAAAATGCTGAAAAAAAAAATCAAAAAGAGAGCTGGTTGATACTGATGCTGTAAAGCAAACAAACAAAGCAGAGAGAACATCCTCAGATACAACACAATTAAAGGTGCAGTTCCAGGTACTCCAGGTATTCTCTAAAAATAAATCTGGATTTAATATCCTCCAATACACCACGCGCATCGCGAAGACTCAAGTCAGCACAATTACGGAATGTGAAATCTGTTAGCGTAAATGATTTAAAAAGAAAAAGAAAGTAACGATCGTGATAAACCACTCAGCTTTAACAACACAAAGAGGACTTTCATGATTCAGTGTCTGTGAGCTGATCCGTTATTTCTATTTTTTATTCAGCTCCAGAGCCATTGCAGTTTATTTCTCCATTTCAGATATTATACGATGTTATGTATAGGAACAGGTCTTTGAGTAGCTGCAATATGACAAATCTTATCGCCATGGTCACAAGCTCGCTCAATAGGGAAGTAAGTTGAAATGTTTAACCACATTTTTTTTTACTATATAAAGCTGCTTTATCCAAAATGCGATGCCGAGAATGTCGCGAGATAAATATGAGAATGAAAAGCGACAACCATGAATTGCCACTCGCGTCAGCTGCTTTTCTATCGCACCTTTAGTGCAATTACTCCCTTAACATGGTACTGTCATTAACGTAATAATATATTATAGTATTAAGAAAAGTATTTTGCATTAAGAAAATGTAAATTTTTCAGTATAAAGAAAGGACTATTTAAATTGATATTGAGAAAGAAAATACATGTTAAATTTTTTTGTAATACAGTATATATATATATATATATAATTATTGATGGAAAATTGAATCCAATATCACAAATTGAATGAAACTGAATCTGAACTGCTGCTCCTGCTGCGTCACATGGCAGTGTAACAGCAGTGTTAGTCATCCCTCCCACCCAGACACCATGGGCATTTCTGTCCTCCAGGACACGGATGGCTGGGAGTCATCATCTGGACTTGAACTTGTAAGCTCCTGATAATAGATTGCTGTTTTTTTTTTAACAGAATCATGGTGTCCATTTTAGGAGGTTAAGCAGGACTGAAACAGAATCAATAAGGAACAGTTTTTAACAGCCCTCTACATCACCCGAATTCTTTATTTCCTCCAAAGCATTGCAAAGTTTTTCTGTTGCAATTAGGAGCAAATAGAAAGCATGCTGATAGAACAATCTGGAAGACACCAGTACCATAGTGCCACAAGGACATTAGTGTAACGACTTCATTTAAATTCAAATGAACCCTTTAATCCCTCATTTGTTCCTTGTACCCGGTGGGCACAGAGGACTAGTGCTATATTTAGTGAAGTGTGTTTCGTGCTTGTGTGTGTGGTACCCACTGCTCCAGGAGGGTTGCCAGGTCTCGGGGTGATGCCCAGATATACTCAGGCAGATCTTCTTCCCGACTTCAAACCTCCCGTTGGGCTGCAGAAACAGGATTTCGGCAATAATTAAACTAAAAATAAAGGAGCAATGTGGAAAATGTGGCAGGGTGATCAGAAGCTGGAAATCAGAGCCACGAGGTAATAACATACACTGATCTCTGAAGATCAAGTGGAGAAGGGAAAAACAGAGTGGGAGCGCAACGGGACGATGTGCAAATCCTGCAACAAACATAAATACTAAAAACAAACCCCAAACGGTTCAGCAGGGTACGAGAGCGAGCCTTGGTGACAATGCAAAGAGCGACTTCACATCTGCTATTGAATCAGGCTGTCAGAAAGAGTCTTTGATCGCGTCCCTTCTTTTGCCACTGACTCCTTCTATTGCTCCAGAGGGGGGAGGGGGGCGGGGGGCCGAGGTGGAGAGATGAGCACAGAGCTTAAAGAGAAAGTTGTTCTTTATAGAAATGTGTGAAGAGGCTTTAGAAACTTGCCGTAAGTTATTTAAAGCTGTTATCTAACAGCACTACAGGTTTCCTAAGACTGATATCTAGCTGGATCCGATGGGACGGATTTCCAGACTTGTTGCTTTGGACAGAAATTGGCTGAACTGCCAGTGGGATGAAAAGAAAACCTGAGTGAACACAGCCTTGGTAAGGCGTGATTAGCCAAGGAGTGCTTTTGTACTGCACGGTGATTTTCGAGAACAACCAGATTTGAATTTCATTTACATTTATGGCATTTGATAGATGCCCTTATCCAGAGCGACATACCTTTATATATATATATATATACACACACACACAGAATTGATATATATATAGAATATACATATACAGAATATACAGAACTGAGCAGTTGAGGGTTATGGGCCTTGCTAAAAGACCCAACAGTGGCAGCTTGGTGCTCCTGGGGCTTGAATGCCCTACCTTCCGACTAGCAGGAAACAAATACTAGTGCTTTTAAAGAAAAAAAAGGATAGAAATGTTGCTTGATAGATAGAGAGGTAAAGAGATAGATAGACGCAGCAGAATCAACGTACAGAGTTGGCAATTCGACCATAACAGTTGAAGCAGTAGTAAAGTCAGTGGATTGCTATGAATGGATGGATGGACGGATGAACGTGCGGTACTTTTTGCAGTAGAATCCATATACCGAGTTTCGTGACTCCACCTTGATGGAATCGATGGAGTAGTAAAATCAACGGGATCTAATCAGTGGATGGAGGGATTAAAAAAAAGAAAGAAAGACGGCAGAAAAAAGCTGCCTTGTATTTATACACGATACGCCAACCTAACAATATTTACCAATTTCGGTGGTCCTAGCTTGTAATCTCTAGGAGCCATCAAGCCTCGAAAAAAAAACAGACTGAAGTCAATGGGAGGAAAAGAGGGAGATGAAAAAAAAAAAAAAAAAAAAAAAAAACAGGAGTGACAGAGGTATGAAAAGAGATACGTGCTAATGATAAAACATTATAATGATAAAAACTCACATTTTGTTATTAAAGCACAGGTATTAATAAAGCTCTGTGATTAATTATTGACGTGAAGCATCATGAGTCCTCACGGGCTGAGGTTTCCAGAGGCGGCTACAGAACGGAATGTCTTACAGTGAGGAGGATGATGCTTGGTGGCTTCATGGGATACTCGGGAGGAAGGACGATGCGGCCGTGATAGATTCCTCCATCGAAGTCAGAATCTGGAGGCCCGCGCACAGAGAAGTGCCATTCGAAGAGGTTATCCTGAGGGGGAAATAGACACAGAGTACATATGGAGACAAACTAAAGAGGCGCTCACAGAGCTCGGGCAGCAAGAATAATGAAGTGATTAGGCCTGATATGAGTACTGGCTGTAATTATCCATTCAGTCGTCTTACGATGCGCTCCGTAGTATGTAAACATTGCGCAAATTAATGGAAAACAATCTGTAATCTCTAATTTGAGAGTTTGACAAGATGGCTGGGGTTTGACCTTTCAAGGTCACTCAAGGTCAAACGTAGCTTTCATTTAAAAACCTATAAATGTTTTTTACCCCCCTAATTTTAGTCGTTATCCAATTTCCACCCGTCTAGTATTTCCTTCCCTATCATTACAACCACCAGCAACCAGGGAGGGGCGTAAGCATGCACATGCCCCCTCCCCTCCAATTAGCTCACGGGGCTGCAACATCAACCGGGACTCGGAACTTGCGATCTCCAGGTTAACAGTCATGCACCTTGTTGATGCGCCACTTGGGGGCCCCATGAATGGTTTTCTATTAGTTAGTGCTTCATAGCAACATAGCAATGTCTACTGCATTTGTTTCGAAGTTATAAGTGCTCCATCTGCAAAAATCTGTGGCCTTTCTTTGACCTTGACCTTTGACCCAGACATTCCAAAACTAAATGCCTTCTCAAACTCAGGTAGGGTAGTGCAGGGTGAAAATCCATGCATGGGTCTGGTCAGGATGTTGTTCACAGGCAAACTAACGAATGTCAGCGATTACAGTACCGCCGCCAAATCTGTTTTGGGTGACGGTGTAAAATAATAATAATAAATAAATAAATAAATATATTTATAATATAATATATTTACAACGTGGGTGTACTAAATAGCTTAGGAATAAAACACAATGTGGCGTGCTGTTACAGGAAAATAACCCATAACCCGGGTGGTGGGTTTCGACCGAGAGAAATCAGCGTATCCCAACATGCTTCGTTGAGAGCGTTCGGGCTGTTTGACATTTTGATGCAAATGATCTCTTCACTATTCCACTTCTTAGACAATTCCCTGATTATGGAGGCAGAAGGCGTTATTATCTAGTCACAATAAGAACTATTTGCTGAGTGCTCTGAAATGCTCCAGCCAACAAAAGCCCTGATTGAGACACCCCCCCCCCCCCAAGCTCACCTCCAGAGGCTGGGCGTGATAGTGCTCGGTGGGATCTCGGAGTTCAGCCGCTTCTTTCATCAGCCTCTTCACCGCTGGCAAAAAGATACAACAAAACAGAGTTATTATATTATATTATATTAAAAAAACCAAAACAAAACACACACAAGCACTTCAGTGACGGAGGCAGGCGGCTAACTCAGAAACTGAAATCAGTTTGGGGGGGGACGACACAACAAATTGCAAATTTATGTCTGTGCTCAAAGTTTGATAATTTCATTCGTCTGCTTGTAAACTTCTCCATTTGAAATATGTTTGTGCCGAAAGTATTTACTGCAGCAAACAGCCGGTTTAATGCCTGCGTTATTTTTGTTTATTACATTTATTCCGTTTACATCAGCAGTGATGCAGTCAGTCAATTAGAAATGCAGAGTAAAACCACACTGACAAAGTATCGTCTCCCACACACCGGCTCACTTATCAATGTCTGTATGAGCTTTTTCACACACACAAAAAAAAAAACTTAAGCACCATAACGTTTATTCCCACCCAGTGTCGGGTTCATTTCTCACCTTCGTCTTGAATCGATGAGTAAATAAATTCACTTTGCATGGTTAACAGGCTCTGATAACACCGTGCTTCCATATCTGAAATGTAAGTATTCCTCTCCGTAAGCGCGTCCCTACGTAATGTCGATCGCCACTGTTTCCAAGTGACTGTACAAATGACTGGTGGTGCAAACACTCACATTCACTGACCTTCCGCGTGGCACCAACGGGCATATATAATGTCACATGCAACGCTCATTTTTTACTTTTGGAAGGAAGACAACCCCCACCCCTCTAAACTGCTAAACTGAATAACTTACAAGGACCAAGCGCACACTCGTGGACTGTGGACAGACAAAAACACACACGATTTCCTGCGGAAGGAAAACTGGCACGCCACGGTACCTTCCGCGTAGCTCACACGACTTTGAGCGATATTAAATAGATCTAGCCGTGTCCGATATCCGTATGGGTCATCTTCCATTCTACGTACACCTCAATTTCATGCTAGATGTTCAGATTTCTTACTTGCAAAGGCGATAGTTAAAATACTCTGATGTCAATATAGAACTGTTATTTTTTTTTTTGTACAAATGCCACGATTTCATGTTGGAAGATAATAGAGGTAGATGTTCAGATTCCATGCCCATAAAGCCTCATAACAATAACACATCACCTTTAAAGATGTGCGATGATATTATCGCATGTATTAACCTTTAAAAATTGCTTAGCCCTTTGAACCCTGGATCTTCCACAGGTATCACTAGCTCTTTTTATTATTTTTACACCATTCAGAAGACGCCTTTACCCAGTGCAATTTACAGAAGAGATTTGGAGTCCAGAACACATTTTTATACAGGTTCAATATACCTGGGACTAAAATTACCACCGAAAACAAGCGGTGAAACTGACTAGCATTAATTAAACCTTTCTTTTTTTTTTAAAAAAGAGAGAGAAACAAAGCCAACATCAGAAAGTGATCTAAGCCATCTCCAAGACTGCAATCACTTTTTAAACTGACCCAGAACATATTCTGAACCAGAACCCATTCTCCTCTGATCCGTCACGAAGTAATCAGCAGTTAATAAACCCCAGTTACTGCACACAGAACCCATTACGTTCCACGTCCTCCACAGGGAAGAGCCCGTGGCAGCTCAGGGCACGAGGAGTTCCACAGCACCGGGTCCACCTCACCCTGCTGTTCTGATCATTACTGTACAAAACAGAAACGTCGGTAAACAAGGGGAACAAATGTGTTTCTGCTTCAGGGTCGAAAAGGAATCAGAATGAAAACAGGAGAAAGATTAAGGTTTTGCGAAAGATGAGACACAGATGTAATAAGCAAAGAAAAAATGCGAGGAGTGAACAAGATAGGAAGGAAGAATAAAAGGATAAGGGAGCAATGGAGAGGGAAAGGAAAACATACAGCCAAAAAAAAAGTAAGATCAAATGAAAGAAATAGATAAAAAACAAACATTCACAAAAAAAAAGAAAGACCGACATAAGATGGACAGGAGAAAGATGAGACAAAACAAAAAGACAGACATAAAAAGAAAGAGAAAGACAGACATAGAAAGAACAAGACATTCATTCATTTGCCGAACTTAATCCTATGGGATCCTATGGGTAATCCTATAATCCTCCTGACTGTTCCAAATTGCCCCTAGGTGTGAGTGTAAATGGTTGTGTGTGTTGGCCCTGCGATGGCCTGGCGAGCTATCCAGGGTGTACCCCGCCCTCACCCAGAGTCTGAGATGGGCGCCAGCCTCCCCGCGACCCTAATTAGGATTAAGCCGCTTAGAAAATGAATGAACGAATGAATGTATTGGCCCAACATTAGATGGAAATAAATGTTATGTTGCTTAAGTTTGGCAAAGACAATGTTAAGACGATTACATGCTGTACGCAAGGATAAAGGCAGAACAACAACATATTCGTGTGCAACTTTTTTTTTTTTTTTGTCCGGGCAGTTTATTAGTCACCTATGTCACTTCAGTGTTAAAAATGATAAACGCATTTAAGAGCCAAGAGTTAAAAGATACCCAGATAAGATAAACCAGAAATCAACCACAAGGTAAGACAAGGTCTGGGGATGGCCAGTTATGGTTGCTTCCTAGTGGCAGCGTTTTCTCCCTCTGCTCTGTGAACGCTGTTTCGACCGTCTCACAGTGTGAGCTTTTCGCAGCAATTAAAGGGAACACCACTCTCAACATCATCTCCTCCAGGGATTACGCTTCACATATGTCGCTCGGGGAAATCGCGAAACGTGATTGACTGTTCTGCCAAAGTCGAGTTGAGGCATGCACGTGTTAATGAAGGAGGAAAATTGCGCCCTAATTCGTGTACTTAAAGAACAGAAAAGAAAAACAAGTACTTAAAATAGAAGGTGATACCCAGCTGCTGCCAACTGTTCAAACTCCTGCAAAGTTGTGCTTTCAGAAGGGGCGGGGGGCCTTATTAAAGAAGAACAAAAGAGGAAAAAAGACAGATAGCAGTAAGAAAAGAAAACGTATTATAAAAAGAAAGCGAGAAAAGGAAACAGAAAAAAGAAACCACAGCTGCAAGCAGCGATTAAGGGGGCCAAGCATAAACTAGAACTGTGAGTAAACTCATTTCAGGATACCCCGCGTCTGCAACACAAAATAACTGTTGAATTACCTCCCCTTAAAACATCAGACCCAGACTATTTTACTTCCTGAACATCTTCAGGTGGGACACTACATCTGTGTAAAGTTTCATCACAATCCATCAAGTGGTTTAGGAGAAGTGGCACTTGCAAGTTTTCATGGATGGACGGACGGACGGACAGGGTGATTCCTATATACCACTACAAAACTTTGTTTGCAGGGAGTATAATAACTGGCACAGGAAAACCAGAAACCATTAGTACCATCAGTGTTTGATATCAGGATGATTTGACGGGGGAAAAAAATTCCATAGCTGAGATATTGTCTCACTTCTTGGTTTCCTGCCAAGTTGCAAAGCTCCTCACTGGAATCCTTTAGGACAAACTAATTTACTCATGGGATGAGAATCAGCACCTCCAAGTCCGAGGCCATGGTTCTCAGCCAGAAAAGGGTGGAATGCACCCTCCGGGTCT
>JBCNYH010000022.1:11391996-11407661 GCA_039654325.1 Tandanus tandanus | reverse complement strand
GAAATATAGTGAAGTATAAATGCAAATATAATGAAATATATGCAGTGGCGATTTTCAAGTAATTGTCTGTCTGTAAATCTTGCTATCGCTGATCGGTGTATGAGTAACATATTTTCTTCACTGTATTTCAAGTTTCCACATGGAGAGCTGAGTCAGGTAACGTGATGTGGTAAGTCGTCATGCTGTGTCTTGACTGCTTTTCTCTAGATCACAGGCAGATGGCCGTTTCCCCACCCACACCTATAATTACACACTGCTATGTGCCACATGGGAGGCCAGTTCAACAGCATAGTCACACTGAATAACTAACTTATTTGTCTTAACCAACTATGCCTTTCTTCAATACTATAGAGAGGTAGCTGTGTTTTACACACAATGATTATGATTTGCTGTCTTTGCACTAATCATTGCCTCACTGTTTATGTGATCAAGCCTCACGTCTGCCTGCAGGAGTCTTGTCTCACACAGTAAGCGTCCCTATAGTCACTCTGTGAGATAGAATCATCAACGGCTCATTGTGTAAGTGACAACCAGCTACTCTTGAACGCACAGTGCTGTGGCATAGGGAATAACGCCATTTCTCCATGGATAAACAAGACGGCTGTCTCTCATCGATGGCTATATTACTGTAAAAAGAGCTGATAAAGCACTTTTGAGACCTGCAAAGAGTACTGGCATTTATTTACGTAACTAGATGATGCAAAGTGCTCACAAGACAAAGAACCCATAACGTGTCTAAAACATTTGCTTGTACAGCATTTTACACCTTTAAAATCAGAGTGTGTGTTTGATTTTTGAATAATAAAAGCTTGCTACAACTGGGTGTTTTGGGTGATATGTTGATTGCAATTTGAATTCCCAGCACTGGACCATGCTACAGAAGTGTATAATTATCACGGTGTTTTGAAATTGTCCAAACACTTTGAGAATAATCAATGAGAAAGCACACACACGACAATAATTCCTATTTATCATTAAAACAGCCTAAAATCCTGCTACTGATGCAACGTGGCAGCTGAGAATGTAGCCCTGCTAGCCCGGATCCCATCAGCGGGATCCCGTGAGGACGAGGCTTTAACGTGACGATAGTGCTCTGATGTTAAACTGGAACAGTCATGACTGCCTTATCCTTTTGCTTTAATGGCACAGAGGAGCCCCATTTTTTATGTGGTTCATGCTAGACTTACCCAGAATAACCAGCTCTGCCTTGTCACACAGCCCACAGCATGAAATATGCATCACATACAAAATAGCCCGCATTTAAACCCAGACACACAATCTACCCCCTTCTCCCTCTCTTTTTCTCTCACTCTCTTTCACTCTCTGCCTGGAGCACAACACAGGTGGATGGCATGCATCAGCTTTATTACTACACCTGACAGAGGTGGCTTGCTTATTCACATAAATGGTTATTTTTCCTGCACCTTTTCACTGAAAATGATGTAGGAAGCAGGAAGTCACGTGGCATTTGACATATTTCCATTTCCTCAAAGTCTTGAGTCAGATGTGACACACCCCGTCCTTAGTGATAGTCACCCTGTTTTTTTTTCTTAATGCTGCCCTCACCAAGACAAGACCAGCTGCTTTACTCCTTCTCTTTACATCCAATATAATGATGTAGAATGAAAATATGATAAGTTTGTGACTAGAAATGAAAGGGAGAATGTGGAGAAAAAGCTAATCCTGGTGGGATTAAAGTCAGCCAAAGAGGAAGCGGATAAAGAATGCTCAATGAAAGAAAGATGAACTGAAAGAACATTCAGTCAGCAAAAAATCTTTGGGTTAAGAGTTGGGATAAATCCTACAGTATGGAAATTGATCTGTGCTTGCATGGCACACTGATAATTTTTTTGCTTTAATTGGCTCTCATAAAGAAATTTTTTGAGGTGCTTAAATGGAGAGGTTGTGTTTATGGACTTTGTGGATCTATACGGCTAGGCCCAGGAGAGCAACCTGATACTCATAAAACAAACACACCATCCCAAACAATCAAGTTATAGACAGGCATATGAACATATGAGAAACCTGTGCAGATCCATTAACATAATCACCACATCCTACATAAACCCAGCGGGGCAATTACATGCAATCAGCTCTGCCCATCTTCACAAGACCTGAGGCATTACACACACAAAAACACATGCTGATGCAGAATGGAAAGACACTGAAGATTGCCGCGTTACAGTCAAGCAATTAAAAGATCTTTTATCATACACAACGCATTCCATCACTTGAGATGGCGGAAAAAAGGACTAGCCAAGTTGCCAATGAACTGCCCACTTGAGACCATTTACACAGTTAGACTGAATTTAAGGGCGCTAAAGCAGTAAAGTAAACAGAAAAAATAAATATCCTTGTAAACGTGCTAATATATAATGCAAACTGTACTACTACTAGATGCTGGACAAGAGCAAAATGGAGCTGGAAGAAGGCATGATGAACTTTCAGCTGTAGAACGGCAGAGGACTAGAAGCAAATAAACGGCCAGAACAGCAAGTTAACAAACATTCTACCATTCCTTTATGTTACAGACAAACAGGCAGACCTAACCTTTTCATACGTTCAGCTTGAAGGAAAGACATGCATTGAAACACATTAAATATGTTTACAGAGATATATTGTTACATTTTTGTGTCTACTGTGTATCAGAGGAGAAAGAAAAATGAAGAATAGAAGTGAAGACAGAAGTGATGATAGATGGGAAAAAAACAGAAGTGATAATGTTCACATTTTACGAGAGAGAGGGGGAGAGAGCGGAAGCAAGAAAGTGCTCTTTTCCTTCCTCTCCATTTCCCGGTGACATTTAACATCATATTAATAATAATCCATTGTAGTGGAGTGGAGACTCCAAAGTCCAGAATGATTTATGACAGTGAGCTAACTTATAGAGCTAGCATTCTACAAGACGACAAACATGAATGCATTGATGAGTTGCCTTTCCAAATGTTATTTTCACTTAAGCATTCTTTGGCAATGAGCATAGTTATTTATTATTATTATTATTATTAATAACAACAACAACAACAACAAAAGCACTGCTGCATCACTTTCTTTAGGTTGATATGAATGAAGCAAAGGCTAAAGAAGCAAAGTCCTACTGGTGCCCCTATCAGAATGCAGCTGAGTAACACTGTGGGTTGGAAACTGATAAGGAAAGTTTAAAGTAAAATTCAGAAAATCCTTAGATTACACAAAAGGTCACATTCTGCAGAGTGGACCTTAATTTATTTTGCTTTTTCAAAAATAACCACAGTCAAATCAGAGATGCGGTGTTTTCATTGATAAAGAAGCTGATCTCTTGAGAGTTTTACTTATTGAGTTTTCAACAGACAACTTCAAAGAACGCTGAAAGTTAGTTTGCCTTTTTTGTATAGCAGAAACTTCTTTCAAGACAGACAACATGAGCAGCTGCTCTAGTCCAACACTCTGGCTTTACAGTCTAACAGATGCTTATTAACACCATCCAACAAACAGTGTACGTGGGCTTGCATTTCATTCTGGACTCTCCTCCTGGTCTTTTTATATTGGATTCACATTTACCGTCATTCCCTCTGATACCGCTGTTAGAAGGAAAAAAAAGAGAAAGATTTAAAAAACAGGCATCTGTGCAGTCTTTCAGCTGTGCAGGGCAAAACAACACACACAGTCTTTGAGAGCCAGTACTACAGGCTCTCAGTACTACAAGGACACACTGCTTCCTGTCTGTCTGTGTGTGAGCAGCTGGGTTCACAGCTGCAGTGGCGTGTGTGCCTGAAACATACTATGTGTGCAACTTAGCCCTAGTTCATTAAATAAACTTTAATACTAGGAGAACAGCACACAAACGGAATGCTAACACGGCCATAAACGGCAATGACAGGCCCTCGTACCTCTAGTTGTAATACCAGATTAACACAACAGGCTACTTAAAACTATGTTCTTTCACTAAGCTGATAAGGGTGAACAAGCCACTCTTTCTGTTGCCAGATGTTGGTGCTTTAACAGAGACTCGATCTGTTCATGTGATTATTACCAGATAAACACAATATGACAACTTAATTTGTTCTATAGCCAATTTGGGTGAAAAAGCTAATCTTGTTGTCTGAAGCTGGTGCTGCACCAGAGTCAGCCTGAGCATGTGAATACCACCAGCTATAGCAAATATGACATAATTCGGATGAACTGATTAGGAGGAGTACAGTCAAGATGTATGTGAATATCATCGTATCGATCAGACCTAATAACCTGTGAAATTTGTGCCGTTTCAAGCAATGCATTGCATCACCATTTCAACATTATGCAAGATTTTTGTCTTGGGGAGATCCCCATGCCTACCAATTTTGGTGTTTGTGAATCTTTAATCCAAGCACAAGATTCAATGATATTTGGTTTTCACTCATGAGTAAAAATTTTTTTTATGGATCCAATACAGTACTTGCTCCTCCAGTGCCAGAGCCCTAATTAGGCACAATTCTTGTGGAATGGAGTTATGGGAGCACTAAGACAAGTAAACTTTCATAAAGAGCATGGAAAAGACACATTATTTAGTTCCACCAAAAATGTTCATTTGAGTCAAAATGTAAAGTTTGTGAAATGTAATAATTTATGCTATAATCGAAGGGCTCAGTGCCATAAACTGCTAAGTCACAAATTTGTGATTTTGAGAAAAACACAAATCATACGATTAAGTCATGTTTAATCACATGATTTGGGAATTTAGCTGCGAAGAAGCTAGAATTGTCAACTTTGGAGTGACTTTCAGCATATGGGGAGAGACCTCTATTGTCAGAATATGATACTACCTCATTTTATGGCACTGAGCCCTTCAGTTATGTTTAATATTATGTACAATGTACTGATTGCACACTTATGAAAAAATGACTCTATATATATATATATAATGACAATATTTACATTATCTCCATTATCTGTACTAACCACAGTCACTACTGACTCATAGCAGGATGTAATTTAAGCCCCTCAAACACTGAATTCGGGTGTAAATCGATTGCCCTGAAGCATGTAAGCAAACCACAAAATTACACAATAGGCTCTATAAAGATGGAAAGGCATTCACATGGCTTTTGTCATCAGGTGTAACACAAATCACAAAGCTGCACAGACATTCAGAGTAGAATTATTTTTCAACATGTGTCAACACCAAAGAAAGGTTTTCTTCTCTGTCTTCACTTTTTGTATAAAGCAATCGCGGTCGTTCTGTGATACTATTAAGAAAAACGTATCACTTTTTTAAGCAGGGTGGCACGGTGGTGTAGTGGTTAGCATGTCCGCCTCACAGCACAAAGGTCCTGGGTTTGGCATATTCTCATTTCACATATTCTCGATCGCCCCCAGGTGAGAATGTGAGTGTTGTATTGTGCGTCTGTGTGGGCCCTTTGATGTTTTGATGTACACCTGTTCAGTGTGTACCCCACCTTCACCCAGAGTCGGCTGGGACGGGCCCCAGTCTCCCCGCAACCCTAATGAAATATATTTTAAAGGATTATTGTGCAAATATTATCTTTTCTCCTGCTTAAAAGTTAATAATATGTAATAAAGCACACATAATACTCTAAGATGCAGGGAAGTCTGGATAATAGTAATTATGTGATATTATTTTAATCATAAATAGTACATGTTGTGCAACATCCATGAAACAAGTTAGGTCGTGTTATCGCTTACCTTATATATTGCGTTTTAGCAGTGCAACTTATTATGAATGGTAAGTTTGCAACTAAAATATGCACTGAGAGGGGAAGGTTTCCCTGATTTATCCACTACAGCTGTTGAACATAAGACAATTTATATAATGTATTAAGAATTGGGCGGCACTGTGGCATAGTGTTCAGCGCGTCCAACTCACAGCAAGCAGGTCCTGGGTTCGAGTCCTGACATGCGCATTAGACTAATTGGCTGTTCCAAATTGCCTCTCGGTGTGGATGTGAGTGGGAATGGTTGTGTGTGTGTTGCCCTGCAATGGTCTATTTTCGATGAGCTGTTTATGGGTACCCCACCTTTGCCCAGTGTCAGCTGACAAAACCAGGATCATTAAGGAGAAGAAGTGTTACAATGTTGTATGCTCTAATTAAATTTATCTTTTAATATTTTAAGTACATCATCTAGGGGCGGCACGGTGGCGTAGTGGTTAGCACGTCTGCCTCACAGCAAGAAGGTCCTGGATTCAAGTCCAAGGCTCGGCCGTTTCTGTGTGGAGTTTCTCTCTGTGTATGCATGGGTTTCCTCCCACAGTCCAGAAACATGCACATTAGGCTAATTGGCATTTTTTACATTTCCTGTAGGTGAGCGTGAGTGTGAATGGTTGTGTGTGTTGGCCCTGTAAGCTGGTCTGGCAGCCCAGTGTCAACTGAGATAGGCTCCAACCACCCTGCTACCTTGGCAGGATTGAGCGGTTTAGCAAATGAGAAAGTGAGTACAACATCTAAGTACTAATAGCACAGCAAGTTGACTTCGTAGCATGAACACACTTATGCACTTAAAATAATAAGTATGCAAGTATGCAAATGAAGACATGGCGAAAAGTCTACAAACCCTCAAGCCATGAACCCAAATAGGTATTAAGCAGTAAATTCTACAGCCGCCTTACCAGAGACGAGGAGGGCCGGAGCTGGAGTGGCGGAATTTTGAAACCTTTCAGACTACAAGAACATTTGTGCATTCTCAAGAGAGCCTTTCATAAGGGCCTAACCTCTATCTGACCTCTCTTAATGACTATACACAGGCTCTCCTCACCCTGCCCTCCAGCATCAGGACACCTTTAAGAGCAGATGATGTACAACCTGGGAAAAGTTGTTAAAAGAAGACCTCAGCACGGTCACCTCATTGAGATCGGTAGTGGACTATATGTAGAATGTCAGTATTTAATGTATGATGTTATAATTGGGGTGTTTTGTATGTGCACATACATGCATATGTGAGTATATATCAGTACGTCTGAAAGAACGAAGCAGAATTTAGTGTCTGTAGCAGAGAAAGAGAACACGGACACCACGTGAAAGCTGGGACTAGGGGGGAGCTGACAGACGGCTCATTAATTCATCGGGCTGTAAGGAGCTGCCAGTCAGCCTGTAGATATGCTAATGCTGCGTAGCAGGGAACGGACAAGACGAACCGGCTAACACACACACACACCCTTCTCATTACCACAACCAGACAGGACACACTTCGTATCTCTTCTCTGGATTCAGGTTTATAAGGACAACCGGAGTTACATTTGTGGATAAGGACTACATGTCAGTCATTGATTAGGATCCAGCTGGTTGTTTTACAGGTAAGAAAGTAAAAATTCCTGTCTGTCTGGCCTCTACAAGTCTTAATGAGTTTGTTGTTGTTAGTTCAGATGGAAGGAAGCCCTTCTGCCACCCAAGAATCAGAAGAACGAGAAGTGAGTTAACGGTAATTAACACTAAGAACTGGCAGTCGGGTTGAAAATCTCCTGAGGATTCTCGAAGCCATGTAGGTGGAGGCGTTGTTTGGTTTTTTTATGCACAGCTCGAGAGAGAGAGAGAGAGAGAGAGAGAGAGAGAGAGAGAGAGAGAGAGAGAGCATGGTATAATATGTATGAATCAAAGAAATTAGAAATCACCAAGAAAGCTTAAAATATGCATTATACATTAGTGTTAGTGCTACACTAGGCATTCGTATCAAACTATTCAAACTATATTAAGTAACAAAAGTATTTCACTCCACGTTCCTATTATAGGCTTAACAAAACATCCAGAAGCTGCAGCATACTCTCTGTCCAAAACAGTCCCATTCAGATTCATTCTTACTCACTCATTTGCTAAAGCGTTTAATCCTACAAGGGTCACAGGGAACCTGGAGCCTATCTCAGCCAACACTGGGCAAAGGCGGGGTACACCCTGAACAGCTCGCCAGACCATCGCAGGGCCAACACATACACATTTCATACTCATTTTAACACATTCACACTATTCATACTCACATCCACAACTTGGGGGAATTTTGAACAGCCACTTAGCCTACTTTGCATGTCTTTGGACATTGGGAGGAAACCGGAGTACCCGGAGGAAACCCACGCAGTCACAGGGAGAACATGTAAACCTCATACGGAAACACCCCGGCCTGGGATTCGAACCCAGGACCTGCTTCCTATTAAACAGACATGCTAGCCACTATACAGCCATGCTGCCCCCATTTCGTTTTGTTCCAGTTATTTTCCTTCCATCATTTGGTATATATTTTGTATTTTTACTCTGTTGATTCATATGATATTCAGTGAAATAGCTATAGGTTTCCATTCGTACACATCTGATCTGGTATACAACTAAAGTAAGCAGCCACGAGGGGTGTACTATAATGGATCTGATTGCATATTTTAGGTTTCTTTTGAGCTGTTGAGCCTTTCAGTCTTTTCAGAGCTGGGCTTTTGAGAATTGACGTCACACAGATGGGAATTAGATCAGAGCTCATTTGTGCTCAAGTTTCCGTAATTGAGTAAAAACCGTGACTATGTAGCCTTTCTCGGGTAATAAGCCATTATGTGTCTCCATATGCCCTGTGCTGTATTGCGTATGCATTATAATCCCTGCTGTATTCTCTGGAGAGCTGATTAGTAGGTTTAGAGTTCAAGGAGCACCAGGTGTGTAATGAACATCTAATGGTTTCATGATGGGTGGTAATGGACTCAGGAGCAGAAGGCGCGTTACAATCCAGCCACAAATCACATACATGCTCCAGAGATGGCTGTGCTGATTGCTGTGGGGGTTTTTTTTCCTCCTTGCAGGAGGGCGAAGCTTGTTTCAAAGATGCAGCACAAAATCTCTCAAAGGAGACAAAAGGCATGTTTGCTTCCCAGCATTCCCGGCACGTTACAAGTGGTTGTTCAGGTATTTTTCAGAATTACTAAGCCATAATATTAGTTTAGTTTAAACCAGTTCTCCAGAAAAGTACAACAAAATACAAAGTAAATTATAAATATTAAAAGTATAATTAAAAATGTACATGGTATTGTTATACAGCTTGTATAGTTATAAGAGCAATTTGCAAACTTTATTTAGAAGTACGGCATTTTGGACTCCCGAGTGGTGCATCGACATGGTTCAAATCCAGGTCGGTGCCGCAGCCATCTGCGACCAGGAATGCTTGGGAGCAAATTGGCCGAGCTCTCACAGGAGGGAGGGATGGAATTTGCTCACCTACCTGTCATTCACAGCGATCACCAGCCAATCATGGGCATCATTTGTACAAAGGACCGGATAGAGCTTTCCATCAGGGTGTGTTAGGCTGCCACCAGTTTGTAAAAGAATCACGAGCATGTGCGAGCTCAGCGGGGGCTTGTGCATGTTTACTCTCCTACAATTGGTGGTACTCATGTGGTACTCATATGTGATAGGGAGGGAACCCTTGACAGGTGGGATTTGGAGAACTGCATAATTCTGTTATTTCTGCACTTTTTCATAAGGCTGTGCAATAAAAAATCTTTCACAAAAACTATATTTATCATGATGTGTGGCTGATGGTGTAGTGATTAGGATGCTGGGCTCATGACCAAGAAGGCATGGGTTTGAATCCCCATTAAACCCCCACCCTCCTAAGACCCATGGGCAAGGTCTTAACCATAAGTGTGCCTCATTCGACCCTGCGGTATAAATGGGTACCAGTAAATATGCTGGGAAGGTCACTTGCGATGGACTAGCACCCCAACCAAGAGGGGCTGAACTCCCAGTCTCTCCATGCTACAGAAACTGGGATAAGCTCCGGCTATGATGAACCAGTAGGCTCAGGTGTAATAAGCCCGTCAGACGATCTACTTCCAAAAAGAAAAAGAAAAAATATTTCATGAAAATCCGCCCATTTTTTTGCGTACGTTAACCGTTACTGTTGAAAGCACTCAGTATTTGCAAAACCCAGTTTTGTGATAACAGTTAACAAATGATACATGTTTATTGTGTATAGTCTGTATACTCTACAGCTGGCTCAACAGGCCAACATTTCAGTGCTTTTGAGCTGTCCGGAGTCTTTGTACTTTTAGAGAAAGGCCTGGTTGCCTAGCTGCACCCAAGAGCCTGTTTGCTATTGTATGAAGCTGTGTTCTGGGGATGAAGGAGGGAGAACGTCGCCTCCTTAATTCTTATTCATTTTTCTTCGGATCAGGAGGGGGTCCTTTCAGTCTGTTAGCACTGTGCTTTTTCGTCTGATATAGATTCTAAAAGAGAGAAGGAAAAAAAACGACAGGGAGAAAGAGAGAGAATCTGTCTTTGAGCTTCTTTGAATTCATGGGGTGGTCTAGATAAGTCAACCGATGGCTCCGTTTTGTTTTTTCCAGATTTTTATCTCTGTTCCGAAATGAACATCTCAGCTTGTCTTTGTTTTATCAGGACGTTTTAGGAATCTGAGAGTCTTGTGCAATCTTGCTTGGCACCCAGTAGAGCCCTCCTCTGAGGTTTCACTCAAAAGCCGGTTCAAAGTCCGAAACTGCTGAAAATGGTCCGGAAAGCTTAAACACTATATGTTTGGGGGTGGCAGGATTCAGTAGATGATCTAGTCAGCTATCAGGGATACCTGTAAATCTGTAAATTCAAGCTGTATTGATTTATCTAGTGATTTTAATACTAGATCTCATCACTGAGCAGCTTTACAGAAGTCTGGATATAAATCTAGTTCCTTGAGCACGTTTTCTTACAAAATGGATCAGTCAGAATACCAAACTGAGCAGTGTAGTGCTATTCCTAGTTGAATAGAATTAGAAATGCTAATCAAATTCCAGATAAATTGATCAGGGGAGGCACGGCGGTGTAGTGGTTAGCACATCCGCCTCACAGCAGGAAGGTCCTTGGTCCAAGTCTCGGGGTCGACTCGAAGTTTCTGTGTGGAGTTTGCATGTTCTTCCCGTGCTTGCGTGGGTTTCCACCAGGTACTAGAGTTTCCTCCCACAGTCCAAAGACATGCACATTAGGCTAATTGACTGTTCCAAATTGCCCCTAGGTGTGAGTGTGGTTGTGCCTGTGTCGGCCCTGCGATGGTCTGGCGAGCTGTTCTTGGTGTACCTCGCCTTTGCCCGGTGATGGCTGAGATAGGCACCAGCCTCCCCGCAACCGTAGTAGGATTAAGCAGTTTGGCGAATGAATGAATGAATGAATGTATAGTTGCATGAAAGCTCCAACTTACTGATTTGTTTCTCACAAGGGCAGACTTGTTCACACTTTTACCCAGACCTGATATGTCAAGCGTGAAAGCCAGAAATAAATCCCAGATCCAGCAGGCAAAGCCAGGCATTAACATTTACAGGATTTATTCAGAGGAACATACAGAGGTGCTTTATAGTCGTTATCAAAAACCATGTCCTCATGCTAGTTCACTAATTAGTGGCCTACGAATACCATTAAGCTAGAACATTGCTGGGGGGGTTTCAAGTGTTTTCAGTCATGTAGTCTTTATTTAAAGCCAGCCAGTGACTTAGATCTAATCTGTAGATCACTTCAGGTGAACTCAGGGGTATTTACCATGCCCCACATACCGTAAGATACTGAAAGATACTCACTTTCAAAACTGGGTGTCAGATAAGCTGATTGGTTGGTTGGATCTTGTCATGCTTTTCGTGCAATCTGTGGACTTTCTTGGCGAGAGTACAAATGGGGGGTGTTAGATAAAAAGACATATTTTAAAATCCTGTAAAAAGCTGAGACATGAATAAATGCCCCATGCATGGACATGCCATGTGATAGTAACAGGACCATCAGTGTCATTCAGTTGGCAAAATGTCAACATAAACCATGCAAGAATACGGAGGACATGCAAATTTCACACAGACACGCCGGCGTTTGGGAATCGAACCCAGGACCTTCTTGCTGTGAGGCGGTCGTGCTAACCACTACACCGCCATACCACCCTGGTTTACAGCTGCAACAGCAATTTGTAGTTTGCAGGGAATCTGTGTGTGTAAAATAAAAATGGAATCAGTTCTAGGTGTGAACCCTAGATGCAGTACTAGGGTTCAATACAATTTAATTTATGTAGTGCTTAAAAATGTGCTTTATGGAAACTATATCAATTTTACAAAGGTCAAGGGTGAAACGTTAAAATTATGTAAAGAATTCACATCAGAGGTGGTTGTTCAGGCTTCCTTAGAATAAGCAGTAGTTCAGTGTTTATGCCTGGAGATTAAGGAGGTATGTGAAGCTCTAAACACGTCGAAAGCTTTATCATCATAGAGGTGATTTACAGCCGTGCGTGACGGAACGGCGACAAAATCAGATATGTAGGTGAGACTCTTAAATCACAGTTCACGTGTAGCACTAGTGCCTTGTCTTGGCATGGGATAACTATGTGAAACAGTTACGGGGGAAGCCGTACAAAGCCAACAGCTGTATATAAAGGCTTAAAGTGAATGACATAATTACAACTCTTTATGCATTGCGTCGGACTGCATAAACAGAAAATTATGGGTTTAAGCACACCAGGGATTAGACATGAAAGACACTAAACACTGATGTTAGTTTCTTTGCATGGTTTTCTTTAAAATGCTTATAGAAATCATGTAATATTAACAATCACATTGTAAATGGTATGACAGTGAAAATGGCTAAAATGGTAATTATAGATATTTCGATCACAATTGTCTTATCACGGTTACTAAGTAGTTTTTAATGCAAGTTAAAGGTACAGTCTGTAAGATTTTGCTTTGTCTAGCGGCATCTAGTGGTAAGGTTTTAGACTGCAACCAAGTGAAATTTACTTCCCGACCCCTTCGAAGCCTGTATGGTTCTGGGCTACATGGTGGTCTATGATGGCAGCCTCCATGAGAGGGGACCTGCTCCCCATGTAGATATAAACAGCTTATTCTAGGGTTCTGACTTTCTTAAAAGGATTCTAGATGAATCTGATGCTGACTCAGTGGATAAGGCTCTGGGTTAACGATCTGTAGGTTGGTGGTCCAAGCCCCAGTACCACCAAGGTGCCACTGCTGAGCAAGGCCCTTAACCCTCAGTTGCTCAGCTATATAAATAAGATAAAAATGTAAGTTGCTCTGGATAAGGGCATCCGCCAAGTGCCGTAAATGTAAATGTAATGGCTTGGTGAACTGTCCAGGGTGTACTCTGCCCTTGCCCAGAGTTGGCTGAGATGGGCACCAGCCTCCCTGCGACCCTAATTAGGATTAAGCAGATGATAAACTTAATTTCTGCTAATAGAGCCTCCAAAATGTTACACACTGTACCCAGAATCTAGTTAGTTACCTCCACCAAGGAGGACATGTCTTTGTGAAGTGTGATATGATGAATTATTCATACCTTGAGGGGTTTTATCCATCGAGGCCAAAGGGCTCGGCACATAACACCCCTCGACTGAATAATTCTCCATATCGTACTCCGCCTCATTCAATAATTGCTTTTCATCCCGAGATAGTGAACCAATCAGATTGCACCTTTCACATGCAGTTTATTTTAAATATTTTCCTTTCTTGTCTTGTTTAAAAATTATCTTATATATTTTTTTCTGATTTCAAAAATGTGTTTCAAGAAACCAAAACAAAACTTACAATACTCTTTATTTCATAAAATATTCAATGAATTTGTCCACATACCGACATAATATCGACCTCTAAATCCCCTCACATGAGAACACACACTCTTCGGACATTCTTCCTGTTTTGCAGCTCTGTTCACACACACTCCACATTTTCACCCCAGTGTGCTTCCTGTCCATTTACAGGTCCCAACTGAGCTCATGCAGCTTGCAGTAACATCTAGAGTACCACTCTGCTCTATCTCGTCTCTTTGAAGATGAGTTAGATTGGTTACGGCTCACCCCTACTTCATGAGCCAGCAGGATGCGGCATCGGTGCGTGCACTCTCCGAGCGTCTCCTGGTAGCGTCACACAAGGGCCAGGCTGAAAATGTGGTGCAGCTGATCAACAAGGGCGCCAAGGTTGCCGTCACCAAGGTGAGTCGATAGGCCAGGCTCTGGAATGCTTCCACAATGAGCTTCACTCACTGGGGACCTCTTGTTTTGTTCTGAAAGATGGGTTTTGCAATGCTCAGTGCACACACTGAGTGTTTTTTGCAGATTCCTGGACTTATGTTACACTTAAATTTAAAAAATAATAAATATATTTCACCAACATGATGTAGCTAAGTATGATTAGCTCACACAGTAAACGCCACGTTTTAAACAAGCACCTTGAACATCTCGAACACCTTTCCACTTTATTGGGTATAAACAACGAGGCATAAAGCAAAGCAGTTCTACTGCTTATCCAATCAGCATCCAGCACTACAGGTAAAAACAGTTTTCTGCTCCAACCATACATGTGATAGTAGATCTGGGAATATACTTTATATCACAAATACTACATTATATGGGATCTCACACAAAATGCACACTGGACTCATTTCTCCCAGCAGGTTAGTTAATAATCACCTAAATGAGTGCACTAAAAGACTTTTAGGAATTTAGTTTCAAAATAATGCATAATGCATGTGTTTATGTGAGTGTGTGTGTTAGGCCTCAGGGCAAATACATGATGGACTGAGATCACTGTTAGAGGTCATGCCAGGTCACATTGCTCTAGCTATGGAGCCTTTGTCCTCGGAACCCGCCAGGGGCCTCCACCTGAAATACGACAGGTGAAAATGGCAGTACTCCAAAGCCAGGTCAAGGCAAACTAAACCCAGGAGACTTAAACTGCTCCTGCCACACCTTGAAACCCCACACAGTATGACCTATAACATGGAAAAAACAGCTTTTCTAATCACATGCAAACCTAGGATGGGGATTTCACCAATGTTTCAATAAGTGTTGACAAGGAGAGGTGCCAAAAGTTGTGAAATTGTGAAAGTAAAAGTGTAATTTGATATACACTGGGAAAAAGCTAAAGTACACCTGGCAATTTAGAGCAGGAAATACTAAACTCATTAAAATATCCAGTAAAATAAATTAATGTATACAGTAAAGGTAAAAAAAAAACATTTTACAAATTTTAAAAAGTTTGTCTCAGCTCAAATCACATACTGTTTTTAATAAATGATGGTAATCTTGCACAAATCAACACTGTGGCTAACAAACAACTTTATTCCTAATCGCACTTCCAGCTAGAATAATAATGCTTATTTAGCAGCAATTACTGTATATTATACTGATGGATTATGGGTATCACTAACATTGTCACATCTTTTGAAATTGTTATTAATTTGTTAGGATTAACTCTTTGAAGCTATCTCTTGCTTAAAAAGTGGCGGGCAGTGGTAGCTTGGTGGTTAAAACTCTGGATTACTGATACGAATATTGAGGTTTCAAGCCCCTGTACCACCAAGCTGCCACTGTTGGGCCCTTGAGCAAGGCCCTTAATCCTCAATTGCCCAGTTGTATAAAAATAATAAATGAAAGTCGCTCTAGATAACCGTCTGCCAAATGCCGTAAATGTAAAAAGTTGTTTATTTATTTATTTATTTAAATAAAAATAAAAAAATTTGGATTTTTCCCCATTTTTCTCCCTAATTTATCAACTTTTTGCCTTCCCTATCACACGACCACCACCGACCAGGGTCGTAAGCAAGCACATGCGATGACATGCGATGCTGCCGCCCGCCTCTTTTCAAACTGCAGCGCATGCAGTTTTCAAACTGCAGCGCAAACTGCAGCGCATGCGTATTTGGGGGCAGCCTAACACACTCGGAGGGAAAGCGCTATCCGCCCCCTCGTACGAATGA
>JBCNYH010000022.1:11366825-11377126 GCA_039654325.1 Tandanus tandanus | reverse complement strand
TGTGTGTGTGTGTGTGTGTGTGTGTGTGTGTGTGTGTGTGTGTGTGTGTGTGTGTGTGTGTGTGTGTGTGGCACAATGACTGGCTTTTCAGTGACTTTAAATGCTCATGTTGAATGAGATGCTCTCTATAATGCCCCAGTTTGTGGCTTTGCTGGTTGAAAGGTATTTCATGGTTCTTGTGTGTGTGCGTGTGTGGATGGGTTTGTTTTCCTCAGGTAGGCGACACGTGCCTGCATGTCTCTGCCCGTTACAACCACGTGGGTGTTATCCACGTCCTGCTGGGCGCTTTCTGTTCAGTAGCTGAGAGGAATCAGGTATGTTTCCCTAATTTTTTTTTTCTTTACTCTATAAAGGAGTTGTAGCCAATGGAAACACTGTGATTTGGGTTTTATGTTGGTGATAAGCATATTAATAATAAGTATAAGCATTACTGTTGACTTTAAACAGTGTCCTTGGTGGCCAAAAACTTATAGAGAACCATAATATAATCTTATTGTGATTGTAAGGTGTTACTGATTAAGGAAGGAATAAAATATGTTTTTGTAGATAAATAATCAATGACAGGGTGGTGTAGCCTGGCTTGAAGCAGAATTACCCATTTCATAATCTAGCAGGGTTTTAGCAGGGGCGGTGTACTGTAGGTGGTGTAGTGGTTAGCACATTCGCCTCATATCAAGAAGACTGAAGACTCCTTCCACAAATGTTAAACAAATAAATGTGTGTGTGTCTTTTACTTGCGGAGTAGGCAGGAGATACAGCCCTGCATGTCACGGCTATGCTAAATCATAAGAAGACGGCACGTCTGCTGCTCGAAGCCGGAGCCGATAGCAACATTCAGAACGATGTGAGTTCTATTCCAGAACATACACAAAAATATATACATACATACTCCCTCATCCCTGTTTTACTCAGAACATTGTTTTGTGCGACTCTGCTGACCTAGGTTCTCCTGACATGCCGATTAGTGGCTCAGTAGTACGGGGTTAAATCCACAGGCTGAGTACAGGGATAAGAGCGGACAGGTTGACTAGCTTGGAAATTATACATAAAGATGGGTAGTCACATTATTTGGCAAGCCAAGCACATTTGAACGAAATAGATGTGAAATCAAGCTCAAGAATGTGGAGATCTTGTGAATTTCTAGCTGTATAGAATGATATGGAAAACAAGCTCCATTAAAGTCACTACACCTAAACAAAGCCTTGACATTTAATTGTCAGATATTATACCCATTTCAAGACCTTTTAAGAATTTTCCTTTCGGACAGTGGAGCACCAAAATTACCCCCACCCTGCCCCCAAACACACACACCAGGCAGCCTGTTTGGCTTCCTCCTCTCATTTATGGTGTTTCTGCCCTCTGTGCCTAGTCTGCTCTGATTGGTCGCCTTTTGACAACTGAAAGCTCCACGTTTAGTGCTCTGATAGGCGGGCTGGAGAAAATGGACGGAGATACTGTTTGACACTGGGGGAGGCCAGCAAGCTAGTGTGTCCGGTGCCTAACCCCCCCAAACCCCCCACATAAACATACACTAACCTTGTTACTTCACATTCTGTGTCAAAAAAGTGGAAAAAGGGTAATTTATACTCTTTAAAACAATAAAGCCAGAATGAGAGACTTATAATGCTTTACCCTGCTGAGTATCTCGCAAAAGATGAACGGTGAAATGCTCCCCACATACTCAACAATCGTATTTGTATACGCCGTCTAAGAGCTGAGATATGATTGAGTGATCAGACATTTGAAAATGTTTAACCGGTATTGTATTTTTCATTTCATTCATGTAAATGAGCCAGAAACATCTGCTTACTACATAGGGAGATGTACAGACTTATCTTTCATACTTGTGTGTGTGTGTGTGTGTGTGTGTGTGTGTGTGTGTGTGTTGTAATATAGGCAGGACAAACTGCGCTGGATCAGGCCAGAGAGAGCAACAACCCTGAAGTAGCACTTCTGCTGACTAAAGCACCACAGGTCTCCAAACAACACAAACACTTGTACTGTAGTTCTATCTTTGTGGAGACTATAATTGACGTAATGCCTCCCCTAGCCCCTTACCCTAATGTTAACCATGACAGATAACTGCCTAACCCCAACGTTTACCCTATTCCTGACCTAAAACTCGTCCTAACCTGATTCCTAAAACCAAATATTAACCCTCAAACACAGTTTTGAAAAAGTGAGGACCAGCCAGAATGTCCTCACTTTCAAAATATGTTGGTTAAACACGTGTTTCAGTCCTCAATATGTAGCAAATACAAGTAAACACCCACACCCACCCACCCACACACCCACACACACACACACACACACACACTGTTATTTCCTTCAGATATTGTTATTGGCAATCCATCTGCTGGCATAATTAATCCCATTTTAATAATATTTACAGTACTTTGCAGATGCATTGACCTGTACTGTTATCAGGTATTGCTGTTCATCACAACAGGCCAAAGATCACAGCGCAGACAGGAAACCGAAATCTAATACAAGTATAGACAGCGATGGAAGGCAGAGTGTGCCAAAAACCACAGAAACACACACCACACACACACATGCATACACACACGTAACGTATATTTAAAACAAATTTGGGAGTCAAGTCAGGAAAACAGTGGTGTTACGTCAACTCCGGTGTGATAACATCTCACTTCACATCTTTCTCAAACTCGCAATTTTCTGAAAGTCTCACACTTGCCAGGATGTGACATCACCTTATAAATAAAACACTACTGAAGTTTGAAGCATCCATTTTGGCATATATCTCTTCATTCATTCCTTCCTTCATTTTCTTAGCTGCTTAATCCTAATTAGGGTCGCGGGGAGGCTGGCGCCCATTTCAGCCGACTCTGGGCGAAGGCAGGGTACACCCTGAACAGCTCGCCAGGCCATCGCAGGGCCAACACACACACACAACCATTCACACTCACACCAAGGGGCAATTCGGAACAGCCAATCAGCCTACTGTGCATGTTTTTGAACTGTGGGAGGAAACCGGAGTATCCGGAGGAAACCCATGCAAGCACGGGGAGAACATGCAAACTCCACACAGAAACACCCGAGCCTGGGAATCGAAACCCGGGACCTTCTTGTTGTGAGGCAGACATGCTAACCACTATGCTACCGTGCCGCCATACACACACACACACACACATACCTAGGGGCACCCTTTCTTAAGTATTACTCATGTGAACATTTTGTGTGTGTGTGTATGTGTGTGTTTTCAGATTCAGAGCTTCACCCGTGGCAGAAGTGTAAGGAAAAGGAGGGATACGTTGAAGGCTGAAGGACGAGCGCAGTCGGTCCCACGTGATGACGTGCTGCCCAGTAAGGTAGAAAAAAGAGACTGTATGTGCACACACACACACACACACATACACACACACACATACACACATTCCTAAGCACTTATTCTTGAGTCTATAAACATTTACTTTATAGATCAACATGTAACTCCACCCCAGGTCTGAGTCTAGCTCCACCCTCAGCATAATTTAGAAAAATGCTATAAAGTGGGGATTGGGCAAAGGGGGTGTGGGGGTGGAGGATATTTTAATATGAATACGGTTTCACAGACTCACACTCAGGGGTCAACATTGGAGAGCGTTATCACCCTATTTCTTTTAAAAGGAAGTTTCATGAAGTACCAAACAGTCGACTCTACCGCAACATGGAGTGATTTTAATCAGTAGATGGCGCTTTGAGCCATTTTCAGGACAACTCTATTTCTACTTCCAGGAAAGTGTGTCTGCAGCGGAAGAAACTCCCAGCAGCGATCGCTCTGCACAGAGACACGGGAACTGCAGGAACGAGTCAGTACATGGCACACGGCAGAGAAAAAGCAGTCACCGGAGCCGCAGCCGAGTCAAAGAAAAGGTGAGGTTCATGTTACTTTCTATTTCGTTACTCGTTCTTAAAGAGTAACAATCCATTCACAGGCTCAGACTTCATTTCATCTCGGTGTGTGACTTGTGCTTTTCAGCTGGCCGTGATTGTAAAGCCTGCATATTTGAGTTAGCGTAGCCATCCTGAAAGCTTGAACCAGGATTTTATGCATTGTACTACGGCCACATGATTGGCTGGTAAGATTATTGCATTAAAGGGTCCCGTTTACTAACCAGGCATATTAAATAAACATGAAATACAGTGGTATCTCTTGGAAATAAAAGGGAATCGACCACAGTGTCTTTCTGAAACCATTTGCTTACTCCTGTACACGAGTGTCATTGACCCCTGCACTGGGTGCCATGATATTAGTAAACATCGCCATCTTGAGGATGCGAGAGCACAGAACACTCGATCTCTGACTCTATAAATCAGTGTATGGGGCGGCACGGTGGCATAGAGCTTAGCATATCCGCCTCACAGCCAGAAGGTCCTGGGTTCGAGTCCTGGGCTCGGGCGTTTCTATGTGAAGTTTGCATGTTCTCCCTATTGCCTGCGTGGGTTTCCTCAGGGCACTCCGGTTTCCTCCCACAGTCCAAAGGTATGCACATTAAGCTAACTAGCTGTTCCAAATTGACCCTAGGTGTGAGTATGAGTGTGAATGATTGTGTGTACGTTGCCCTGTGATGGTCTCGTAAGTTGTTCAGGGTGCACCTTGGGTTTGCCGAATGTCGGCTGAGATAAGCTCCAGCCTCCCCGCAACCCTAATAGAATGTTGAGCATATAAACACTGGTAATAAAGCAAAATGACAACATGTAATTAACAATTAAGATTGCGTATGATAAAAAAAAATCTTGTCTTGAAAAGAATGTCGTCTTTATGCACTGATAGTGTCGATGTGTGTGGTTTATTGCAGCCTTCCCTATCAGACCCTTTATCCAGCAGGGAGAATAAGTGTAAAGATCAGAGAAAGCGGAGTAAATCGAGAGCTTCACCTCCACGAGTTGTTCCACCTCCACACAGCTACAAGGCTTATCAGCTCTACACACTGTACAGGGACAAAGATGGTAAAGTCATGCAGGTAAATATGGAAAAGTGTTATACTACATCACTGCTGGATTATCAAATCTGATTGGTTACACGGTGTTTATTTGACTGGGTTGGCTACAAGACAAGTCACATGTTATTAAAGTGTAGCGGTATTGGTCATCCTTACAGCGTTATTTGTGTGTAATATGTTTAAGCGATACAGACACTTTTTTTTACCATAAATGACCATAAAAAGCACAAAACTGGTCATTTTATCCCGTGGATTACTAGCGAGGGCCGAACTGCAAGGTTAGCAGTCGGGGGGGGGGTTTTCGCCGGAAGTGACGTCAACACATTGTGAGCAACTCTTGTGGAGGCAGTGAAACTTACATTCTAGTGACTCTGAGGACGAGAACGCTGCCAGAGATGTGCGTGACAGTAAATCCAAAATGGCATTTGCAGCTAACGTCTTGCCAACTCGGCTTTCCTGTCGTCAGTTAGGCTAATGGTTGTTCCTAGTTGCCCCTAGGTGTGAGTGTGTCTCGTTGTGTGTGTGTGTGTAGGTCCTGTAACGGTCTGGTGAGCAGTTCGTCCAGAGTCGGCTGAGATAGGCTCCGAGCTCCCCTAGTAGGATTAAGCGGTTCGGTAAATAAATGGATGGAAATGGAACCCTGGCCCTAGTTATTAACCATTCTCCAGATTGACAATCTGTTAAAAACAGTATCTGATGTAATAGCATTGTGTTATTTTTCTAAAAGAGTGACTTCCTGCTTGTTCTCAGGCTCCTCTGAATGGCTGCAGGTGTGAACCACTTATCAGCAAATTGGAGAACCAGCTGGAGGCCACCAAAGAGGAGATGAAGTCAGAGATCCATACAGTCCAGGAGCTTATGAACAACAAGATGGGTCAGCTGGACCGTAAGAGCAAACAGCAGGTGAAGCTACACACGTCATGTGTATCGGTCGCACGAAATGTTTACGAGGTGTCTCCAGCATACGAGACCTTGTCAATAGCATGTCTTTGATATTGAAAATGAATCACCACCTGCTAGCCAATCAGCATCGTGAATTCAGCAGCACAGTTTTTCAGTTGGAGAAGCTTTTCAGGCGGTATATTCTCACCGTCATTTCTTTAGCACCACACCTTTACTAGGATTTTCTGTGTTAAAGGCATTGTTAAAACATGACGGGTCTATAATCCTGAGGAATTTCCTTGTGATCATTGTTGGTCTCAGATCAGAGCTCTGGATAAGATGACGTTGGAGAGAGTGTCTGCGGAAAGGATGGAGTGTTTACGGCGCATCGACGAGAGAACAAAACAAGAGCGCCTGGAGGGTGAAAAGAGACAGGTAATATTCCCATTACACATGTTGGAACACTAAGCCATGTTGGAACACTAACCCATGAAGACCGGTGACTGCTATAGAGTTGTGCCCTCTGGGATATTACTGTATACGATGTCTTAAGTGAAATTTAGAATTTAGAATTTAGAATAATTTACATCGTCAGGCATTAAGAATTCCTTAATGCTTAATATTTGGTTATCCCTTTACTTTCCTTAATAGCATGATAGCATCCAACAGCCAGTCCTGTCAGGTCAGCGTTCCACCAGTGAGTGCTGTGGACTGTGAATGAGTTTTCATTTGACGGTGGAGTTTTGGCCTGTTTTAACTGAGCTTTCTCTGTGTTTCAAGTTTCTCAAGTGGCAGTGGTGGCTCAGTGGTTAAGACTCTGGATTAGTGATCCAGTGGTCAGGGGTTCAATCCCCAGTACCACCATGCTGCCACTGTTGGGCCCTTGAGCAAGGCCCTTAACCCTCAATTGCTCAGTTGTATAAAAACATGATCAATGTAAGTCCCTCTGGATAAGACAAACCAAAATGCCATAAATGTAAATGTAAAGTGTAAGCAGTATGATGGCGTGGTGGTTAGCACAGCCGCCCCACAGTGAGAAGGTCCTGGGTTCGAGTCCCGGGCTAAGGCGTTTCTGTGTGGAGTTTGTATGTTCTCCCCATGCTTGTGTGGGCTTCCTCCAGGTAATCTGGTTTCCTCCTACAGTCCAAAGACATGCATGTTAGGCTAATTGGCTGTTCCAGTTGGCTGCCCCTGTGTGTGTGTGTGTGTGTGTGTGTGTGTGTGTGTGTGTGTGTTTCTCTGTGATGGTCTGGCAGGCTGTGAACCGTACATCCTACATTCCAAAGACATGCATTAGGCTAACTAGGTGTTTCAAATTGACAAAAGGTGTGTCTGTGCTGTGATAGTCTTGCGAGCTGTTCAGGGTGTACCCCGCCAGTTAAGTTTGTTAGGGGGTTGCAGTGTGATATTAATCTTTGAAAACTGTTCAGCAAAACAAGTTCATTGATTTCAAGTTCGTTTGATTAGATTTTTGATCTCTCTTTCACATATACAGGCATCAATGGTGAGCGAACTGAAGCACTGGTGCATGTCAAAGCTCCAAAAGATGGAGGCCCGTCTGACAACGGATGTACGCCATGCCCCTTTGCGCCGCTCCTCCTCTCTAGATAGATGCGCAACACTGCGGGGTAATACAGCGGGTCTGTCTGCAGACGGCATGCACTGTCTGGTCCCCAGCGACCCAACTGAGCCTGAGGAGGGACAAGGAGTAGAAGAGGAAGGAGCTACAGGAGAAAAGGACATGTTGGATAATCACTACTTTGTGGTTCAGATGGACAGCTCTTCGGGTAGGGACGTCTTACTGACATAATTATAAATACATCTAATTAATGCTGTGTTACGTCTAAATCTAGTCCTAACCCTGAACTGGGTAGTGGTGTATACCATGCATTTATTTATTTATTTATTTTTGCCTGCTGCAGTATAGACACATGGGCTAATTATGAACTAAATGCATTCGAATACTAAATGTTATGCTTCTGATTTAGCGTTAATCCACTTCTAGATAGAAAAACGTCGTTATGAACTGAACGGAATTTTAAACTGCGGTAACTGTGTACCTTCTTCTTAAGATGGCAAACAGAACATCCAAGAGACTTTCTTCCCTGTGGCTCAAGACAAATCCACACCATCCATTCCTCTTGTAGTTCGACCAAAAGAGCGCGCAGTACTCTCCACTGACCCCCACAGGCCAGACAGGGAACTACAAGAAGCCACGAATTCAGACCAATACAACAACAGCCTCATCTCACCATCCACAGAGCGCCAAAGCGGTGTCCAAAAACATGACCGGGACCACAAGCACAACAAGAGTTGTAAAAGCAAGCACCATAAAAGGCATTCTGAAAGAAAGACTGAGGACCAAGATAGAACTCAGTCCCGGGAGGTGCTGCGAGAGGAGACTTTGGTTCAGGAGCGGGCAGACGTGCGTGCCCTAGAGGTGACACAGTGCTTCTTCGAGGCTGTGTCCACACAGATGGAGCGCTGGTACGAGCGCAAGGTCCAGGAAGCGAGCTGGCAGGCCGAGCAGCTCGCACGGGCCGATCGTGCCAATCTACTGGACAGGATCAGCTGCCTGGAAGATGAACTGAGGCTCCTGAGAACCAGCAGACAAGAGGACAGCTAGCATTGGATCGGTTATATGATAAAGGTGATGCGAGGGGGGATGACTGGTGTCATAACCACCTGTTAAACTGGAAATGTTTTGTCTATGAAGGTTTTTTTAGTCGTCCAGATCATAGAGATAGAAACACAAGGAATGGTAACATGTCTAGACGACTGGACTTGTAGTTTTAGACATTCGCTCATTTATCCACTACTCACCTGGTGTTGGCTGGAGTCTTCGTCTGAAGTGATATTTTTTATAAGTATTATTGGCTTCAGAGTTTTGAGTATAAAGTCTCTCTGCCAAGTTCTACCTGCTCATTTGGGACGTTTTTACCTCTTTTGTTAATGACACGGTAAAGTACTCAGCAGTCTCGCAGGTTTCTTAAACCAATCCTCTGGCAGTTCTTTATTTTCACAGGATCTTGAGAGGACTGTCCCTTTCGAACTGTTAAAACCTGTTGCTGGTTCAAACCTTGTGATTCCAGCACAAAACCGTTCAGCTTTAATTCACTATGAAACATTCGCACAACCCACAGATCATTTTCTCTAAATAATTTATTTTACAAATGTTTTTATCTAGTTGGTATTTACATGGAAATAAGGAAGAGGTCTCGAGGTGTCATTTCCTTTGAGGAAACCTGTGGAGGCACAGTTCTCCACTCAACCATCTTTTACCCGCGTTTTCCTCAAATTAGTTGCTGCCAGTTCTCGTCCAGGGACGGAAAGGAAATAGAGTTATAGAGTTGAGCAGTAAATCCGCCTCACAGCTAGAAGCTTCTGGATTCGAGTCCTGGCCTTGGCGAGGGCGTATCTGTGTGGAGTTTGCATGTTCTCCCTGTGCTCGCATGGGTCTCCTCTGGGTACTCCGGTTTCCTCCCACAGTCCAAAGACATGCACGTCAGGCTAATTGGCTGTTCCAAATCGCTTCTAGGTGCGTGTGTGTGTGTGTGTGTGTGTGTGTTTTGTGTGTGTCAGCTGAAATAGGCTCCAGCCTCCCCGCAACAATATTAGGATTAAGCAAGTTAGGCAAATGAGTGAGTGAGTGAATTCTTGTCCATGATGATCTTTTCTATCAGGTGGCAGTCTGAAAACTACCTTGTGGGTGCCTGCTAGTGGCTAGCATTAAAAAAAAAAAACCCTCAGGCACAGTTGGTTTGAATGATAAGTGAAATATACTTCAGGTTATGACACAAGACCAACCACCTTTACCATCTATGTATCTCTGTATGCAGTGCCTTGCCTAAGTATTCACTCCCCTTGATTTTTTCCCCCCACATTTCCTAGTTGCAACTTGGAACTGAATTTGATTTAATTGGGGTGAGTAGTACATGATATGAACCATACTATTAAAAGAAAGGAAAGTTAATATAGTGTTTACTACTGTTGGACACATTTGTCAGAACTCCACACTGATCACCCTGAGGACGCCAACCCCAAAGTGAAGCATGGTGATGGGAGCATATTGAGACTGTAGCCATGCTCTATGGGTTGTTGATGAATCTCGTCGGCCTCCTGATGAAACCTGCTATCTCCATTTTTGACTTTTTTTCAGGAATGACAAAAAAAAAAACTCAATGAAAGTACAAATAACGATCATAAAGTGATATACACTGCCCGGCCAAAAAAAGGTCGCATACTCTAATATTTTCCTGGAGAGCCTTTAGCCTTGATCTCAGCGCGTAATCTCCATGGCATTGTTTCAACAGACTTAAGAAACATAACGTTCATTTCTCACTGACGTCTTGAATCGATGAGGGAAAAACTGAACCACTCCATAAAGTCTTCTCCGGCACATCCCCAAAACTTTCAGTAGGGTTAAGGTCAGGACTCTGGGGTGCCAATACATATGTGAAAATGATTCCTCGT